>WAAB01020298.1:188328-268578 GCA_013389865.1 Piaya cayana
TTTACGGAAAGGGTCATTAGGCACTGGAATATGCTGCCCAGGGAGGTGGTTGATTCGCCTTCCCTGGAGGTGTTTAAGTTACGGGTGGACGGGGTCCTGAGGGACATGGTTTAGTGTTTTGTGGGAGTGGTTGGACTCGATGATCCAGTGGGTCTCTTCCAACCCGGTGATTCTGTGATTCTGTGATTTTTTCAGCTGACACTTACTATAGGTCAGTTACAACTTCTGCACTGGGATCAACCAGTAATGATCCTGCAGTGAGGCAGAAATGCAATCAAAAGACCTGGGGCCAATATTCCATAAAAAGACAAGGTGGAAAATGGGCAGGATAGTAGGGTAAATGCCAACGGATGATACAGAGACTCATCAAGAGCTAGTACAGAGCGCACTGACATAAAACTGCCAGAACTTCAGTCTTACCAGTCTCTGACATGATACTACCAGAGTTACTGACAGTAAAAAGAGCTTTTGAGAGGAATCTTGGCAGGGAGAAAACAACTTTAATGGTGTTAAACTCTTCTCTTATTCCTGCAATGATCCATCCAGTCCAGGATTGACTTTTACAAATAAGAAAACCTGGAGGAGCGATCTCTAAGATGTAATGGTGCTGTAGAGAAAGGCCTCATTTTTCTTCACTGTAAGACACTTCAATTCCAGAAAAGAATAACCTCCCCAAAATATTAATTGCAGCCAAATGTCACAGACACAAACTGACAGTAAGCTCCAAAGATGTTTTTTCTTGAGGGAAAACGGGATGGGAACAAGTAGAGAAGCACATTCCTGTCTGGACCCATATTTAAGATTCCTTTCTGTTTATGAGGAGTGAAGCTGGGATGCTGAGCTGCAGTTCAGGCCAAGCATAGCTTCAGCAGCACTGAAAATGCTGGAAAATAAAGAAATTATGTTCCACTTCAGCACAGATTAGTGATAAATATAATGATTCATGCAATCTAGAAAGAGAGATCATGCTTATTGCAACACACAAAGAGCACAATTGACAAATATATTTTCTGCCATAAAAATAGACAACATGCTTTGTAACATTAGTTACAAAAAGGCTTCCATGAATGCATCTGAAATAAAAGCATAACCAATTCACAGACCTTAAAATCATTCAGTTTGCTTTCTGTGACCAGAGCAGCATCAATGTTTTCTGAAGCAATGGAACTGCAGGCCATAACAAGACACCTCTGGCCTTCATTTACAAGCTTCTGCACCTCACTTTCTTCTCTGTAACTCCTAATGCACTCTGTGAAGATAAAGATCACAAAAAAACCCTAAAACCAAACACCAGCAGCAGAGGCATCCTGTACTATTTGACAGAGCCAGTTCCACCAATATCTATATATTGCTAAGTTTTGATTTGGTTCTGAAGGTGACGTTTTGTTCTTGCTTTGATAAAGTGCTACCAAAACCAGCCATCTTCAACACGTGCTGATCAACATATTCTTCTTCAGCAAAGCAGAATAGGTGGCAGACAGAAGGAAGTGTCAGTCTCATGAGTGTTTGCCCTACATACACTTTAAAATCAATAGCCTTGTGTCTTCTTGCCACAGGAGTGTTCTCCCAAGAAAGGTGCCTCCAAAAGGTGTACTAAACACCCATCTCTACAAACTGGAGAGGTGAAGGGCTCTCTTCACTGACTGCAGTGATAAACTTCAAATTGGAACTGATAGCCAGGGTCTCATTTCTTATTATGTTCAACATCCTAAGCATATTAACAGATATACCAACATATGTTAGGATGTTCCTGCAATTTCCTTTTTGAGTTGAAAGCCAAGAAACATCAGATGGCCTTGATACTCTGTAACAGGATTACCCTTTTTAACCTGATCTGGACAGATCTTCCCCCTCTTATTGCAGGATGCATCTCATCTTCTAATTCACCAGAGATGTGACTAACTTTCATTCGGCCTCTGTGCTGAGACCTCTGAGCTGGCAAATTCTGTAGTTTGTATAACAACTTCATTTTATTTAGAGATAACAACCAAAACTTAATGCAATCATTTCTTTTAGGGTAATTTTCTCCAAGGTCTATTTCAAGGTGTATTTTTCAATGCATCCCTTAGTGGTGATCTGAAAACCTGTCCATAAACAGGTAGAGGTAGTATAGACCAAATGGAAAGTCTGGATTGGTATCCACTTCTGAGGGCATGATGATCTCAGTAAAAGAGATCTGAAGATCAGGAAAATGCATTTCATATAGAAATATCACATGACTAATATAAAAATTCTGAGTTTATTCCAGAGAGTCAAATAATAAAATCTGTCTTGAACAATTTAGTGGCTGGTTGAAGAACCAAACTCACTCTTCTTTCTGGATCCTTTGATGCTGGTGAGGAGCATATCTTTCTTTGGTCAGATGGAATGCAAACTTGGCAGACTAGGTGGTGATATGACCTTTATCAAAATGAGAAGTTAGCATGAAAAGCTGCTTCCTCTTTTTGTGCAGCAAAGCTGTCCCTTACCAAGGAAGTCAATCAGATGTTAGGCTTTTCTCCCATGCTTTCTTCATGTTTTCTTAGCAGTCTTTAAGCTCATTTCTTTGTTCTTTTAGCATAGCAGGTGATCTGTGTTGGGCAGCTAGTAAAATTAATTTATGAACTGTCAGAAAAACCACACCAGGCTCAAGCAGTCTCTGTTGTTTGTTTGGGTTATTTTTAAGGGTACAGCCATGGTATTGGAGGCAGATGGTCAGATCCCCAGATGATGTAAACCAGAACTGCTTTACTGCCTTTAACATAATGGAGGCAGTCCTAGTCAGGCCCTCACTACTGTAACTCAGCTTCTGGAGATATATCAGTAGAAGATTTGACTTACCTATTACTTGCTGCATGCTAAATAATACCTACCTTTTTCCCCTCCAGTGGAGTCAGGGTAGAACTGCTTTCCTGGAGTGCCATCATCAACAAGATGCTCAGGGGATTTCTAAAAATGCTGTCTAAACCACTGTGGGACAGGATTTGAAACAAAAGAGAGCTGAAAGTAACTAACTATGTGCACAAAATGCAAGCCTGCACTTTTGCACTCAGCTGTTCTGAGGGCATGCAAAGGGCATGCTGTGTTTGCATATACTTTAAACAAACTGCTCCTTTTATGAACAACAGCTAGCAAAGGGAACAGAAAAGAATTATAATTATATTTGATGTCTTTCCCTTTCTCTCAATCCCCTTCTGTTTCTCAGTCAGGTATATTGTTCACACTGAGATGGTAAGTACACACAGGAGCATATGTACCTTTGGATTCCATTGCATTTTTCACGCGTGTACCAACACCACCAGCTGTGTCCTGCTCTGTCTCCAGCTAAGGTAGTTATATCCTGCCTTGCTAATGACTTCCCATGAGTTTATCTTGGATGCAGGTTTTCCTTCTTACCTTTCTGTCCTGAATAGTGTCTCTTCCTTTGATGCAAAGCTAGTAACTGACACATTATTTGAGCACTGCTGACATAAGATTGAGCTTATATGTCCGCTGCTTTTTAAATACCTCCCAGTATGATTACAACTTTGAGAGAATTTCTGGATAAAGTGATTTATTCATAAAGCTAGAGTTCCAAATTTATATTTGATTTAAGTGGGAAGTCCTCCATGTTTGCACCTAGCAAAATTAATCCTGGAAGGAAAAAAGGTAAGAATTCCAAAGTGATTTTTTCATCACTTATGTAGACAACACCTATCCACCTTAGAATTTCATTGTAGAGATGAAATTAGCACCTGATACTTGTCCTTAGACACTATAAAAACATGATATATTTTATCTCAAAGTATTGTTTTCTCTTGAAGGTAGTCTCATCTGCTGCTTCTTCCACTATTGCTGACTCTCTCACCCAAGTCCATTCTAACTAGGTCTGGTATGAGAAAGCCTGTTAAACAGACTTTGTACAACTTGTTGTTCAGGTTTGCTAAATGAAGAGATGAGGATTTGGCTACTCATAGTCTTTTTGATGGCTTTGGGGTTTCTAACATGCTAAGGTCAGCTTATAGCTGATTGATTCATTCCCTTCTGTAGCTTAAGGTGCAGTGTATATAACCCCTTTTCATGCCATGCCTTGGAACAAAGTCAAGTTTGTATGATTTCACACAGAATTCAGAAGATAAACCTCCTATTTACTTAAATGCAGAGAGTGCCTGATAGAAATCTCTTCAGTGCACAGAGAAAGATTTCTGGATTCCACCCTGCAGAGCAATGAAAATAAATATGATTCTCTTCACCTTTGATTGCTGCCACTTTCTACTGTAATTCACTACAACAGGGTGAAGATAAATGCAGGCTGAAGAACAGGATCCTGAATGCTACTCTCTTGCTTGTGTCATGCAAGAAGCCAGGAAACGTTGGCCTTGTAATCTGTGAAGTTATTTCACAGTACATTTTAACCCCATCCCTCTTTGATGACATATCTTGGAAGAAAATAAAAAAGCAAACTACAAGTGGTGAATGACAAATGACAGATCACCCATCCAAAAGTTCTTTAAAGAATCAGATAAAAAGATGAAGTGAGCTGGAAAACGTTAAGGTTCTCTATTCTAACCTTCTGTTTGATTTAGGATGGAGACAAATCTCTAAGGCAAGACATTAAAGAGAAAAAAAGGTAATCTTTTAATGACACCCATGAACACAACTTGTGGAGGCCACCTGCAGATCATTTGTAGATTTTATGCAACAATAATGCCTTTATGGCTATAAACAATGCTCTTGGCTATACTAGCAACAAAGAGTAGAGTGAATTTTGTTCAAAATGGCACACTTTAAGGATTTTTTTTTCAAATTCTGTTTTCAAGGGTGGAAAAGGGAGGGAAAAGAGTCAGAATTGTTTTTCCTTCTGTTATTTCAAATAGTTGCCTAAATAGTATTAGAAATCTGGTAGCCAGACTTCAACATTTACTGTATATATGAAAAGCTAATATAGATCAGGAAGAAAATGTTTCATCTTGTGTCACAGTCTGATTCAACACCCTAACTGTGTTTTGGAGATTTTGCCTTCTACTTATTCATTTGCAGTAGGACTCCATCAAAATCAGCACGAAAATAAGTAGTGGTCTAACTATTATAGCTACACTGTTCCTGCAAGTTTTTGTAAAATATTTGGCCTTGTAAGGTGCTGGGATTTTAAAACTCACTCAAGAATCAGATTCCTCTCAAAGCATCAAGAACCCACCAAAAAAATAAATACTTCTGAAGTAATGACCAGCTTGGTAAGAACCTTAATGAGTTCAGGCTGAGGAAAGGAAACTCAAGACTCTCCTTACACACAGAGACAATTTGACTGACTCCTGTGAGTCAGTCATAAAGTAGACTTCCTCTGAAAAGAAAAAAACTTCCATCATCCTTCTATTGTTGTTGTTGTTCCTTCCTTAGTCTCGTGACAGAGACAGCTGTGGGAGGAAGGGCAGCTCTACAGTCATTAGTTGTTTAAGCAAAGAGGCAGAGTGTGGCACTTTCAGGTTCACAGGTATTTAAATACCACAGTTAAATGTTTTTAAAAGTGAGATCCTGACCACCCTGAAATTATCAGACCTTCTTCAAAAAAGTCCCACAGGAAACGAGTTACTCTTCCAACATCCTTGCTTCCACATGTTTCCACAGGGAGACAATAGAAGACTCCAGGATGGGAGGAATTCTGATGGAGACATCAATGGCATTTCTCTGCATTTTTGCCATTGATGTTGCCTGATTCGTTAGCATCCTTAGAGAAAAAGGTGCAGCACATGAAACCTCAGAAGTATTGGAATTAATGCAAACACACAAAATCATATTCCACTCCAATATACTAGGAAATGTTACCATTTATCCCTGAAACAATGTCTTTATGGTGAGCCTGATCAAAGTGTCTTTACAGATCATGCAAAGATCTAAAGTGTTGCATTCACACTCAAGGGACTCAGGTGAAAAATATTAAGCAGCATATAGAATTGCTCTGTAGATTGCAATAATTTTATAAACTTTCCTGTTACCACAGTCAATACACCACTCCAAGCAGGAAAAAAGGGAATATATCTGGCTCAAGGTAAGAAAAATTACAACATACTTCAGGTACTGTTTTAACCATTTTCCAGTTTTCAGTCACTGGTATCTTGGGAGGTAAGAACCTGGTCAGTGAGGATGAATATCATGTTAGAAATGCAAAGCACTCAATAAAAGGAAGAATAGCATCTCTGAAGTGCAAAAAGACACTACCATTTGATTACCTGGAAGGTCACTCCAGGGAGAAATTCATGACCATAGAAAACAGTTTCCAAACTAAGTACGGGATATGATGCAAGCACTCTAAGCTAGATGCAAACTGTAAAAAAGAATTTTTCCAAAAGAACATAAAAACATCAGTTTAGGAATACCTTACACTGGGGTCTGATTCTCCATTACTTGGAATTTGTTTCAGTCATTTACACCCAAGAAAAGCAAGTCAAAGCTGCCATTAGTTGGAGCAGGGCTGGCTTTTTGTCTGCTTTCCATTTCTGGAAAATAAAGTGTAAGACGTTAGCACAGACAAAAGACAGAAAAGCCACCATCTCTACTCTCTCCACATTACAGCAAAATCACATGGTTATTGGCAAGGAAAAAAGTAGTTTAAAGGTCTGTAGTAAATACTGAACAAAAAAAATGTGATGGGATTGTCAGTACATTTACTCCACATGGCTATTTGAGGGTGATTCAAGAACTGCAGATAGTAAGACATACAGCTTTACAGCAAGCCTACTATCTCACTAGGTAAGTCCTTCAAACTGCTGCATTGCTTCTCCTGACTCAACAGCAAGGAGCAGAGATTATGATCAGACAAAAGAGATACACAAATAATCAAAGATATTATTTGGAACATCACACAGTTAGACCTTGAGCTGAATGCTCAGTAAAGTCACCGGGAGCCTTCCCATTGTTTCCAGTGGTCTTTGGATCTCCCACTAATCCAGTAAAACTTAGGATGGGATTTCCTTTTACCATATGTGCACCTAAGAGTTATCTTTTTCATTTAATCACAAAAGAACAGAGGAAAAATAGCTTTCAAGCAGCTATGTTGAGGATGCAAGGAAAGAATATGTGTCCTGAAATTATTTCAATATTACGATCCTTCAGTTCTGTTTATTATAAGAACATTCCTCCAGACTATATTGCTAACACATGAGAATTGAAGTGAGCAAGAAGGAAGGAACATTTTCCAGCAGCAGTCACCTGCATAACTTGCCATCACTACTGGATATCTTACTGGAAAGGCTCAGTGGGACCAAACCTCACCTAAGGGTCATTCTTCTTCTTCCTGGCAAGCAAGAGGAGAGTGCAATCACTTCATATTATCTCCATTATTAGAGTTGCTTAATATGAGTTTTATGACCTTCATCCCAAGGTGGGAGAGAGCCAAAGAGATCCTAAACCAACCTCCTGATGCAGAATAGTTTTCTTCTCATTTAATGCTGGTCCCCCTATCTTCTCAATCCACTCCCATTGACCTCTTATCTTCTTGGCATACTTCTATACTGCTATGAAATATAGACCAGAAATATATTCTTCACCTCCTTGCAAGGTATCACTGGAGTAACCTGGCATTTCCAGATGATGCCATCTGTTTCACTGCATGAGGAATCTTGCTCAAACAGGACAGAATATGACTAATGTGAGGCATAAAGTGAGCAGGCTCTGTGAAAAAAAATACAAACAGCCATATTCTCAAATACACTCCAATACATGTGTGCATATGAGTAAAGACCTGCTGTGACTTCATATTGGTATTTTTTCTACTAAATAGCCCAAAAGAAATATTTATGAGGAAAAAGAAAAAATACATTAAAACTGTTTGTAAGATGATAACACTTTGAAGATGCTTTCCAGTGCTGGCATTCTTCACACCTTCCATGTTGACTTAACCCCCTGTTGAAACCAGTAGAATCCTGCCCATTCATTTCCATGAACACAACTTCAGCCCCATGTGTGTGAGTAATCAACATTATCTCTAATCCCATCACCTGATGTGTTTACATGCATACTCTAAAGGAAAAGTCAAACAGGTGGTAAGAACAACTGTGTCACATTTTCAATGTAGTTCTAAAAGCAAGACCCAGTGGGTATGAATTTGTATGGATGAAGTCACAACACTGCTTCTGCACCTGCAGCATGAGACTGTGCTGTATCTCCAGGAGTGCTGGCATGCTGAGTACTAATGCCACCCCTTGCAAGTGTCACATGTGGGGATATAGCTAGCATTGCCACTTCCACAAACATCAGTCCCCATAAAGGGCATTACAGCACAAGCAGTCAGTCCAAGGGTGAGTTAAACAGAGGCCCCAATTGGCAGATGTACAGGTAGGGATCACATCAATGTGTATGTGTACACCCAAGATCAGATGAATCAAAGAGGGTTGTCAGCATGCAGAAAAACACCAAGGAACACTAGAGGGCAAATAAGAGAGGAATCAGAAGACAAGAAAAGGCATTTTTGCAAATGCACAAGATACTTTATCCCAGTGAACACTTTAGGCAGACATCCCACCAGGTCAGTACATAAGTTGACACCAACCATTGCATTATAAGCAGAATGTGGTATGTTTGGGACCAGTTAATGCTTTCCACTGCAGTTAATCCATCTTGTCCAGAATAAACCTATCAATTCAATCCTGCTTACACAGCACCAGGACTGTCATTTCCCATCTGTGCTACAGAACTACAAGTGTATATTCATGAACAGTGGTCTTATTACTAAGAATATGCCTAATGTGTATTTCAGTGTAACAGGAGACAAGTTACAACAACCCTATTAAAGAAAATCTCAGAGATCACAGAATTGACACATTCTGTTTAAAGGCAGCCACACTTATACTTGATTGCACAACTAGAGACAAGTTTGTTATGTACCTCATCTTTCATGAACACTCATATTTACTAGCTTAAAACATAAGATAAAAGCCAGTCATGTTTTGGTAAAGGAACAGGGGACAATATCAAATGATAAACTAGGCATATTTATAGGTGTAAACAGACCTAGAAAAGGAAGAGTTAGATATAATAAGCACTCAATACAGGGCAAACACCGTGAGACTTGAAAGCAAGAAATATCCAACAACTTGTAACATCCAAACTAACAATTGCAGGTCTTAGCAGGCAAATGAAATATGAACAAGTATGTATGTATAAGAAAGGAACTACCACATTAAATACTTTGATTGTTGCTACAAAATGAGTGTTTTACAACAGAACAATACAAAATTGATCAGGTAATTTTTCATAAACACCGATCATTTTGAGAGCAAGTATGATTTAGCTAGCTCATACCAAGGAAACCACGCTGCATTTCAGCTAAACTAATAATTTTGGAAAAACGAGACAAAGCATCAGGAAGCATCAGAGGGAATACTGAATTTTTAGCAGTGAATTAGGGGCACAGGTTTAGGTGATATACTACTGCCAGAAACCTCTCACACACACACATACACACACACACAAATAAAAAGAATAGCAGTTGAAAGTCAAGGAAGTATCCTTGGATGTTTCCATATGAAGGCTGTGTTTAGGAGAAATGGCTTATGGACTCAAAAGTGAATTACGTAAGGCAGGGGTTTTTTTGTTAAAAAAAAAAAGACAACAAAGACACATCATAAAAAAGGGAACATAGACTGGATTATGTTAATGTCAGCCATACAGACAGCCTGAGAAACTATTTTAAGACATCAAGAGGAAAAATATTTAGAAAATCATGACTTGATTAAGAACACGCAATGTGAATATCTAGAAAAGGAGATCAAGTCTCCCTTGTTGGAAGTCACTAGGAATACCTCTCAGATCCAACAACATTGCTCATTTGGAACAGTAGTAAGGTCTGCTGTCATTTCCACAGAAATTCATATACACCTTGGACCTGTTTATGATTTTTTGTGTCCTGCACAGAACTTGTGACTTCCCAGCCCCTGAAGGAAAGAAATCACACAATAAAGATCTTGATTCTGTGGCTAGAATATCCCATCTGAATTAAACTCAGAGAGCAAGAGGAATCTGTTTCAGCATGCCTTAACGTTCTTTGATGCACAGCCAAAGATCATTCTCCTTTTCATATTTCCAGCACATTTAGTCCTAGTCTGCTCAGTTCTGCATTTTTCACATAAGTGGCCACTGTCAATGAAGGGAGGGAGGTGAATATTCCTGTTCATACTTGGGTAGCACAACTGCAGAAGAAGTGTATCTAGCACATGGGGAAAGAAAGTATATGCTTCATTTACCTGCCAGCTGACATGCTAGTAGCCAGTAGGTAAAAAGTAAAGCCATCTTTTCTTTCTTGGATGAGGGTGGGACATGAAAATCAATGCAGCTCCGTTTATTTCAGTTCTGTCATGCCCACTAAGGGAGCAAAGACATGCCAAGCGACTAGCACAGTTAAACTGGAATAGTGAACATGCATTAGCTAACATGAGTTGGGAAATTTGCCTGGTGTTAAAACCAGAATAATGCTGCCTGGGTCATTTAAAATCTCACAGGCTTTGGGAATGATTTCAAGATGTTATTTTTGATCACTCTCTTCTACTGAAAGAGGCAGAAGTCAGAGTGATAGCACCAGAGTAGACTCCACTGTCCACAGCCAGAAGCTATTAAAAATTGATAAGAAAAGCAATTCAGAGAAGTTTATCATTTTGGTGAACAGGAGGATAACAAGGGAAATGCATCTCTTTGCTCAGTTATGGGAACACTGAGAAGGAAAGATCACCACAGTCTAAACACTCCTGCTCAGTAAATCTCTTTGTCTTCTCACATGTAGGTCTTAGGAGGTGTTCTGCAGCAATGGTCACATCAGGACAGAGCAGATAGCAGAGGACCAATGGCATGGCTGGAATTAGCCACTCATTTGTTAACAAGGGCTGCTTCAATGGTACACAAGTTAGCAAGAAGTGTCCTACAGCACACATGACCAGCTGCCTCTGGGCCATAGGCACAGAGAAACCAGACACATAAGAGCCCATGTGGACTCTTGCCTTGTCCAGAATCTGTCATTTTAGGGTGAAGTACAAGATTACACTCAGGAACTTCAAACTTTTCTTTTAAAGCAACATTCCACTTAACAGACACAGCATTGCTGCAGGAATCTTCTTTAAGGTACTCACTACTTTGTAGCCCTCTACCCCACATTCCTCTTATCTCTGCTTTTCTCAAGCAGTCAATTCTGACCTTTTCATCATGAGTCCACTGATGGCCCTCAGAATTAATACATCAGACTCCCAGCAACTGGAATATGTTTGCATTTGACAGGAATTTTGTAGCCCACCCAAGTCCAGCAAGAGTGGCACACACTTCTTGGACATGAAAAGGATTAGGAAACCAAGGGCTTGATGCTGATGTGACTCAGTGGGCCCCTTGTGTACTGAAGAAGCAGGGGGAGGAGAGATGGTGCTCTTATGGAGAACAAGAACAGGTGGGGTCTGTATACCAGTGTTGCCATCTCAGATGCCTGCGGAGAAGAAACAATAAATACTAGATAAAGTGCTCTAAGGGTTAAGAACTTCAAGGGGATACCCTGCACAGTCTCAAAGAAGAGAAAATAAAGAGCCTGTAACACTAGATCCAGCCTCTATGTAAAGATAATCTACTTGATGGGAGCTTAATCCTAGCAAGGGCTCTACAAAGTCTGGGAAAAAAAGGGGGTATAGTGTGAACCCTGAATAGTCTAATTGATCCCAAAAGTAGAGTTTCTTTTTATATGTAAATATCCCATCTCTCTTCAACCTCTTGATCATTCAAGGTCTTATCAATGGGTTTCCAAAATGACATCTGTAGTCAGTAAGAAAAGCCATTCCCTCCTTTAAAGGTCTTCTCTCTCATCCAAGGTTTGAAGCTATGACTTCCCTCATGCCATTTGAGTCTCAAAAGCTCATGCTGCTGACATGGACATCCTCTGGCACAGATGATTGGGCCACACTGCAATAAAAATGGGATCTCTGTCCATTGCTTTATGGACCATGGCAGGCCAAATAGCTAGAGAGGCAAAGTTGAAGAGCACAAGAGAACTCATAGGATTGCTTCATGAAGTTACTTACTTCTGAGCAGTTTTCTAAAGAAATCAATGTGGTAGAAGCTATTTTGAATCAGGCCTCATATCCTTGTTTTGGTAGCTAACCTTCTCTGCTGCAGGACCAAGAAGAATTACCTGAGATACCAAGACAGCGTTCTTCTCAGGTACTGGATAACAGCATAATTCACTTTATTATCCTCACATCTCTGGTATTTTGAAGAATGCAAGAAGAGGCAGAAAAGTCTGCTGGTGGAGGAGGGCAAATCACTGATTCAATGAACTTCCTCTTGGACAATCCTCATCCAAGAAGTGACGAACACCCAGGCTTACCTTTCCTCCAATGACCAGGTTAATCACGAGAAAAGCAATGAAGTCACAGTTTATGGTGAGGAGGCTGCCTCTCCAGTCTGCCCCACTGGTTAAGAAATATGTTCAGATGGATCACAGGATGCACAAGCAGCCACACACCACCCAGAGCTTTTTTTGCTACAGCAGACTCTTGGCATGGAGAGGAGGGGCAGACATCCTGTATCCTGCCAAACACTAATCCCAGAAACACTAGTGGAAATGGGCTATGGATTCTCTGATCCCTCCAACTAACCTCCCTTTCTGGGAAACTGCTGCCTCGGACTTGCTGACAGTCACAGAGCCTTCTTTTTCCTGAGGCAAGAAGAGGTCTAAAGACAGCTCTTTGCCTCCAGGGTACCAAGAAGGAGCAGTTGACACAGGGTTAGAAGGGTTCCTTGCTGCAGGGGAACAATTTCAGTGATTTCTTCCTGGCTTTTGCTCACTTGTCAGCTGGTTTTACCTCTTCCTATATGCTGGAGGAAGAGGTAAGCTTAGAGAATTGACACATTCCAGAGACATATCTGGAAGCCTGAGTGAGAGCCGGTCCCCTCCTGTGTTCACTGTCTAAATACTAGAAGGCAACAAAGTCAGCAGAGGTAAAGTTAGCACATTCTGCACACCACAGTCTAGTCTAAATCTCACAAGATCACTGACATTAATTAGACTTTTGCCTTGCTTCCTTCCAATAGCTTCAATGGCAAAGCAAAGAAAAACCATCTAGAAAGAGATTTTTCTTTATTCATTCTGTGAAAACAGAACAACAGAACAACAAAAGCAGCACATGTGATTGACCAAATGACCTCTGCTTGTTTAGCAGAGGTCTCAAAACATATCCCTGTTACCTGCATTCTAAATATATGTGCTTTTCTTACAAATTACATTATTACATTATTTGTGTCAGAAAAATTTCATTCACTGAGATGAAAATAAAATCAGTGCTCTAGCTGATGCTTGGAATGATGTGGCCCCAACACACAAACACACATATCTGTTGACAGAACTTTTCTGCCTTTTTTTTTCCCTTTCTTTTAATACAAGTCTGGAATCCACTGAGTGTTCTTCAAGTCTAAGCTCCAAACATTTCAAACAGCACAAAAGGTATGACAAGATGAAAGAAAATGTCCACAAATAGACAGCTAGACAACTAGTTAGCAGCTGTCTGCTTTTCTTCAGGATTTTTTTTTCCTTCAGGGGGAAGTAAAAAAACAACTTTATTTTTCAATCTTGAAGGAGCTGACTGCAGATTCTTTTGCACTGGCAAGACTCCAACCCTGTTTAGTGCTGGAAGGGGGGAGGAGGCAAACTCCTTATGATGCCATGTGTAACCTTGAACCTGAGAACAAATTGTCTAACACAGTATGTGTACAGTTGCAACAGTTAAAATGTCATTGCTCATTTTCCATCTTTTTTATTGTGCCCATCACAGTTTAATGAAGTATTGGTGTTCCAAGATAAAAGAACCAAAAAGAGCAGGGTTTGATTAAAAATGTGTATGGGCTTTTGAGACTTTGTTTAAATATTTCAGATCTTGAGCAAGTATGGACCCTGCAGTTGAAGTTATTTATCTTCTCCTAAGACAAATTTGGCTGGAGGGAGGGGTGGTAATTCTAAAATCCTTTATTTTAATTAGTACTGTGGTTTGCAAGTATTTTTCTATGATTTCTTTTCTCCTTCTCCCCCTAAGCAGTTGATCAGTAGACAACATGGACTGCTCTCTAACTTGCAGATTTAATTTGGAAACTTGAACATCCAACACAAACGTGAAACACAAGCTGCAGTTGGATTCTTCTCCAAATCTTTACTGCTCGCTCAGACAATTCACTCACTCCCTTTTTAAGGCTTAGTGTGAGGCTGAAAAACTTTCCCTCCTCACCTCCTTCTGGGTCTCTTTGTGTGTACATAAATGAGTGTGTGTGTCTGTGTGTGTGTACACACACATGCACAGGAGTCAGCACACCAGACAGCATTCCACAGCAGATGATAATTCCTCCTTCCTCATTTATTTGTACATTTAACTTGAGCTGCATTCCTTAAGTACCTGATCAAATAGCAAAGAGATACTGTCCAAGACTGGGTTACAGAAGATGGGTGGAATGAAACTCTCTTGTCTGGATAGATAATAAATAGCATATATAAATAACAGATGTAAACAATACAGCAGAGTTCCCATCCTACAGAAATAAACTTATATGACAACACTTAACTTTGCAGCTCTTTCCACTGACAGCTTCCAAGCTATTTTGTCTCTTTTTCCTTTTGCACCCACTATCTTTCCTGGGTTATTAGATCATAAATTCTTCAAGATAGAGTCTTTATCACTGTTTGCACAGCACGTGCTACAATGGGATTATGAGAATGGGACAGTGTTCTCAGTTAGCATTTAGATCAGCTTTCATAAAAATAATTAATAGATAAATAGGCCAGGTTAACCCCAGATCTGAGTGGCTGACACAGATGTTCCAGGTTATGCCTTCCCCCAATGAAACTGGGACAATGCTGGTCAGATAGGCTTTGTCTTGCAACTCACTTGAACTGTGGGACATATTCTCCTAAGCATGGACAAACTTGAATCCTAAAAAGTACTGCAAGCAATATGGGTTTACTCTGCACATCCCAGTTGAGCAACAGTTGCCATATCTAGTAGTGATGCTACTTGTAATTTAAATAACATTTTTTCTTCCTCGGCTACAGATCTTGTGTTTGACTGTTTTATGTCCCCTCAGCCAAAAGCTACCAGGATTTTACTCTAGTATGCCTGCATAAATTTTATCAGTGTCAGCAACTAGTGATACCTTTCTCCAGAGAAATAGTAATGATCAAGTTCGGGTTACAGCTGTTATTCACAAGACTGAAACATGAAGAAAACTCAATAGGGCAACATGTTAACAGCAGTAGATTGCTGCAGTTAAGTTAAAGACAATTACATGGCTAGGGCTTGACTCCTCATCCATTCCTGGAAATACCAAAACTTCAAACTTCTTCAACAGTGAGGACTGTCTAAAGCCAGAAGGCAGCAGAGCACCCAGTTTTCATTAGCCAGAAGAGCCATTTGTGCTTGCCAAGGTACCTCTGCAAATACTCACCCACTTGGAGGGTTCCCGAGACTTATGTTGATGGCTGAAGAGGCTGTAAACGAGACATGCCAACACAAGATAAAGACCTACTTTTCTGTTGTTTACTGCAGTTCCTGAACCAGATGGCATAAAGACAAGGAAACTGTTGTATTTACAAAGGAAGCCATGAGCTTCAGGCAGTGTCTATTACAAATGTGGGGTTTATAGGAATAAATAGGGCTGTAGGTGGGATCACCAGCAAAAAATACTGGCTTAGTCCCTTGCCTTTTCAGCACTGTAAGAGGTAGGGCCTGGTGGGGCATTACTCCAGCATGCTTCTAGTGCTGCTTAAGCATGAGTGATTGAATCACCCATGGAGGACTGAGGAATCGGCTCATGAGTTAGCAAAAGGTAAAGGACTGTGAAAACAAAAACTCTCTATTGGCAGAAAGGATCATAGAATCATAGAATCACCAGGTTGGAAGAGACCCATCAGATCATCGAGTCCAACCATTCCTATCAAACACTAAACCATGTCCCTCAGGACCTTGTCTTCCCCCTGCCTTAAACACCTCCAGGAAGGTCAATCAACCACCTCCCTGGGCAGCCTGTTCCAATGCCTAATGACCCTTTCTGTAAAAAACTTCCTCCTAATCTCTAGCCTAAATCTCCCCTGGCGGAGCTTGAGGCCATTCCCTCTTGTCCTGTCCCCCATCGCTTGGGAGAAGAGGCCAGCTCCCTCCTCTCTACAACCTCCCTTCAGGTATTTGTAGAGAGCAATGAGGTCTCCCCTCAGCCTCCTCTTCTCCAGGCTAAACAACCCCAGCTCTCTCAGCCGCTCCTCATAAGGCCTGTTCTCCAGCCCCTTCACCAGCCTTGTCACTCTTCTCTGGACTCACTCCAGAGCCTCAACATCCTTCTTGAGGTCAGGGGCCCAGAACTGCACACAGGATTCAAGAAGCGGTCTCACCAGTGCCGAGTACTGAGGGAGAATAACCTCCCTGGACCTGCTGGTCACACTGTTTCTGATACAAGCCAGGATGCCAGGATATCACAGTTCAAGGTCAAAGGTTTCCCTCTGTTGTTCTGGAACTAATTTCAAATGTGAATATGAGGCCTAACATGGAGATGTTACTGTCAATAACCCCTTTCTGAGAGTATCTTTTTTAATGGGATGTTTAACTTGATGATACAAGAATGAATTCATAAGCTAGTGAGGAAAAGGTCCATTGCTTTATCTTTTCTCAACAAGGAGGGAATGAAGGATAAGAAGTATTCTGAACAGATACCAAAGGAGAAGAAAAAAAACCAGAAGGACAGTAAGGAAAAGAGAAATATATTATGTGAACATACATATTTACCCCAAATCAGTAGTTCGTCACAAGGAAAGTGAGCATGTGCTGCTGGTAGTGGAAATTCTTTGTGGGCAAGGCAGAAGGATTTAGGACCCTAGCACTTAGGGAGATAATTGTGCAAATGCAAGGCTTGGAAAGTCACTCTTTCCACTGCAAGACAACAAACGAACTTCAGCAGGAGGACTTGGACCATTGTAATTCACTCAGTAACACGATCCTCCTCTGTACCGTTTTTAAACCTCCAGCACACAGCAATTTCAGGCCACCTAAACATTTCTTCACAGTAGTCCCTTTTCAATCCTATCATCATCAACACATGGTAAACAAGAGATTCAAAATCTCAGGCCTGAATCTCTAACAGATGTTTCCTATCTATTTCCTGCTTAAGCACATAGCTCCTACTGATATCAAGGTGTGAGGACACAAATACCTCTGTGAAGCTAAGCCTTGGAGTGCAAGACAAGTACATGGGAAGGAAAAAGGCACAGGATGAGCTGCTTTGCAGCCTCCAGGCTTCAAATTAGATGAAGGCACTGGTCCAACATTGAGCCAGTCCTTCAGAGATGGTTCAGCAGCCCGCATCTGTGCTGTGGAAACTCACTGAGGATGTCCACAAAGAGTTCCCAAGGAAAGACCAAGCATTCAAGCAAAATGTACACTGCTGCATACCTTGTGGGACACAGGGTCTGAAGTTTCTCCACATTTCCGCTTTTTTCCTGCCAGTGTTGTTCACAGAGCCATTACAAAGAGGCCTTCTAGGCAAGGGAGTCTTACTGCTTTTTGTACACATGGAGGATGGAGGAAACAAGACACTTCAGTTATTTATTTTAAAAGTCTATCATGCATTTGAATGGATGATAGTGCTGAGACTAAACATGCTAGTGAAAGAGTTACATAAGCAGAACAGGCCAAACATGAAGAGCAAGTAAAAGGGAAGGAACCTGGAATGGCAAGCAGGAGAGGTAGTTCTACGCATAAGAGGGTTTTCAGTGTGTTGCACATGCTTCACTCTTTTAAACTGCATGTTATGGCTCCTGAAACCTTCTAAACAGCGTAACATGACTCAAAGGTATAAGAGTACAGCACAGTATCTTCAACTTACTACAATATCTGCTGGGGCCAGATATTGTATGCTGCTTTCTCATACTGAGAGGAAGAGAATTAAAATCAAAGAGGAAACAAAATTCTCATTTTAATCATCCATATCCTTTGAGGGGTTTTTCTGTCCCCTTTGCAGAGTAACAGGTAATTGCCATATCCCCCAGCTGATAGACTGTGCAAGATCCCAGGATTATAAACTCCCTATTTTCTCTGACCTCTTTCACAGATACACCTTTATATACAGTGACAACCGTGGCAGTGCTATTACCTTCAGATGGAATAGGCTGCAAAGTGAAAGCATCAGTAGCTAAAAGCAACATAATCAGCTGTTCACATTACTTATAGAATATATGGTTTTGCCTGTAGAAAAATTGTAGAGGTGGACAGGAGTAACTAATAAAAGTGCAGTAAAAACATGTAGACAAGGCATTTGCCTCGTGATGAGAAAGTATGGCATTATCTGAATCATGCTGCACTCAAAATCATCTCTCCCTGCTATTTGGTGTCCTTCAAGAAATTAATCCCACCCACAAAGCATTTAATAGACTTTTGCAAGGGGCTTCATTAACTGAGGTTTCAAGACATCCAAAATGCTTAGTGGAGACCCGTGTAAATGAAGGGATTAAATTATACTTTACCTTGCTAAGCTATCTTTTACCTAAGTATGTTCCCAAGTAAACTATCCCTTACCCAAGCCATTTTTTTACCCAGGTATAAATTGCAATGGGTGCAAACTACAAACTGTGCTGCTTTTGGAGGAAGGAAAAAAAAAGGTAATCATAACAAATTATACTTTTTTCAAGTTATCATCATCTTTCTCTGTCTCTGTCAAATTGTTCCTCAAACACAGCAGTCTGCAAACCACCTGATTCCTCTTCTTGGTTTTTAGGGGTTTTTTTCCCTTCCTTTTGTACTATTTATACCTCTTGGATGAAATGTGCACTTTTGCATATCTCAGCCATTTCAGGGGCCAGAATGATGAACTGCACTGTTCAGTCCTTTCCATCACAGTGTCACTAGTGGTCATGTCCCTGATTATCTTTAAGGACAATGCATTCAATAATCACTTCAATCCAAATCTGTCTATAATTATGATTGAGAATGATGTACTAAGTTATATATGTGAAGGAATGGTTCATTTTTCAAGCCTACATGTTGTTTTCCAAATTCTTCGTAGCTGCAGCATAACCTTGGTTTGCAACTTCCCCGAAGAGCGAATGTGACTTTTTTAGCAAACTGATTCATCTCTCTTTAAAATAAAAAAAAAAAGGAAAAGAACAAACCATCCTTACACACACACACACACACACACACACACACACACACACACATTTTATTCCACTTTAACCATTTCAGGGCTGTTGATTTTCTCCTGGACTTTGGACAAAACTAATCCAGTTTCCTCTGAAGTTCACCCCAGGATCTAGTGTGAACTTGTGTGTGATGAAAGAGAAATCTGCTCTGAAAAGAAAAGCCCTGCTCTGTAAACTAATTCTGTTCTCAGGACTCCGTAGTGCTTTAGGAAGGCAGGTAGAGCTCTATTATTGCCTGCTTGGACCTTTAAAATTTCTCTTCTGCTCCTTGCCTCTGCTGGGAGCAATTTCACTGCAATTACTGAAACAAAGCCCCTGAATTCCACTCTGTAGCCATTCACATGACCCTCAGAGCTTTGGACTTGATTTTTCTCTAGTTTTCCCCACAACAGGAACAGTCATGAGGAAATTATCCTCAGTCAGTGGCTTCAGGTTTCTATTAAAAACTTCTGCTACTTGCAACGCTTCTCAAAACCTTTAAAAACAAACCTTGCATTCGAATTATTTGATCAAACCGTATTAGAAGCACAGATTATGCTTTAGAAACCACTTACAAAGAAGGTTTTTACAGATCAGTGAGGACGCTAGTGAGAAGGGGCCCCTGATATGAATGGAAACGTTTGTTTCATTCCTCATTTATCTCAAGGCCCGGGTGCTTTCTGGACAGTGAAACATACTTCTCCCTGCACTTGGAAAAGTGAGGATCGAGTTGCGAGAGTGCCCTTGAATGCTCAAGTAAGGAATTTGCTAAGTGGCCTCCTCAGCCAACGCAGCTCCCATGTTAACGGTGGCTTCTTAATTCTCCTCATTCTCAGCAGCAGGATTACCCACCCTTTCATATTGCTAGGCATCACCATCAGCTGAGCCTCCGTGGTAATAGTCAAAAAATCCTGAGTACTTCTCATGTTAAAATGTTTGTATTTCCCCATCACTCTGAAATTTTAATCAAGCCTTGATAAGGGTATAAAACACAGTTTTGTAAAGGTCATAGTATTCCTAATTGTACAGACTTTTTAACTGAGTGTGCATATGGGACTGCCCCAGCCTGCCTAGATTCCATACTCCTCTGCAATACAAGCATTCATTAAAGAATAATGAGTTACTATTGTCACTGAAGTCAGTGATAATGTGGATCTGGAATATACCTACATTTAAAGAAAATTTGAGAAAACATTGGAATGTTTTGATTTTATTATGAAGAAGCATTAGATGGGTTAAATCTACTTTCACCCAAGTAACGTATTCAGTGCAAATGTGGGATCCCACTGAGCCCCATCTGAAATCAGCACTGAAGGTCTTTAAGAAATGCAGAACTAGTCCTTGGTGAGACAGGGGCCTGTACAATTATATCAGGAAAGAAATTTACAGCGCTATTCTCAAACCCAACCTGCATGAATGGCAGTGGAAGTTTAGCCAGAATAAAGAACACAGTGTTTGTCCAGTAACTTGTACAGACAACCTCAAGCTTTACTTCTTCCTGCGATTCAAAGCATTCTCTGTATTAGTCAAGAGTAATATTGATGTATGAACATCTTAACAGGACTGTACATAGCTCCCAAAGACTAAACATTGCTGCATAAAACATAATTTGGTGGTGTTTCTGTAACATGAACCTGATCAGAATAGATAGACTACAATACATGGTAAAGGTACAGAGTTGAAAAGAAAAAAGGACTTGCTCTGCAACATTGCATAATGTATTCTGGAGAAACTAAAAAACCCTTCAGAGTAGCTGGAACAGAGGGAAATGAGCCATTTGTTCTAATGTGAAATAAACAAAAGAAGGAAATGCTCCAATCTGTCTCCAAACTAGGAAAGGAATGGTGGTAAGAGAAGTGACCAGAGACAGAACCAAGCATTTCACATTGTCCAGTTCCTGACAGCAGCTGTGTTTGAAGCGCAAGGTAGATCATTGCACAGGCACATGTCACCTCATCCCCTGGTCAGTTCTGGTGAGCCACAGACCTCAGCAAAGGAATGAACCCATTGGCAGATGTCACTGGACACCTGCAATATAGCACCAGACAATTAAGTGGTTCTGCTCTCAAGTCCTGATACAATACCTGATAAATGAAAAATCAGAGTAACCCCATATTGTTCCAAAACACCTGCACTGCTCTGTACATGATCAAGAAAAGGTTCTTCCAGATACTTATTATGAGTTACCCAGAGAAAGCTCATTTTCAGTATGAAAATCCATACAACAAAATTCAGGTAGAATAAAAAGACCTGCAGATCAAAAGAAGGACAGGACTCTGTTAGGCATTGACTGCAAAATATCTAAATATCCAAATATCCTTTCTTTTGATTTTTTTGGTCAATACAGCATCGCTTGTTGGATTCTCTTTATAGGTGACAACCAACTCAATCAAGAAAGAACCCACAAAACTTACTGCTGTTACCTGTTGGACAATAATGTAAGTTCTCTACACCACCACTACCTTTTAAAGGCTTACAGCTGGGGAACATTCTGATGTTTTGATTTGTGTAAGAAAACAATATGAACTGGTGAACATGAAGTTAAGCCAAACAACCATCTTGTGCAGATTTTTTGCCTTGTAGTCAACCTCTCAAGATCTTTTATTTCCCATTTCAAGTCAGATAGAAATGCCACTGCTCTCTCCCCTTCCAAGAAAACCCCAAACAAGGTTCTTGTTTAAGTAATGTGACAATGAGTCAGTATGCAACTGTGATCACACTGCCTTTCTGTGGACACCTTATTAAATACTTATGAGACAAATTGCCTTTCTTTTAAACACTCTTACGTTCACAGCCAGTGAATTAATGCAATGGACAATGTTCACAACTGACCTATACATTCCAATTCACATTTCTTAAGTTCCCTTCTCAGTGCAGACCAAAAAAGTTCAATACCCGAGATGAGCAACTAAACCACTGAAGAGCCCTGAAGGAACATATCTGGAGTACTTGTCAGTGACTGTATGCAATCATATTACTTAATATCTCCTGCAATCATAGCTTTTCCCTGCACATTTCTGCATGTTAGAAGGTGCTCCAGAACTTCCTTCAAATGGTTAAGGATTTTCACCTAATTTACAGAAAAAAAAAAACCTTTACAGAGAGCATTTAACCATTTCTTGCTATCACAGCTGTGTTCTTCACTAAAAATTTTCTCTCCCAACACTTCTGACTTACCCTACTACACTTACAATCAAATAGTCATGTTCCTTCTCTTTTATCATCCTGTTAAGCTGAGCAGATTCATCTTTTAGGTGCCTGGTCTTAAAATAAACTGCATTTGCAGACCTGTACACAGGTGTATATAGACGTGGTTCTCACCACTGCCTGGTTCTATTACACTAAATTGCTGGAATTATATATTTTCCTGAGCCCTAACATACACCTGAGAGCTCTCTTTAGTCCTTGGTTATGCAGCTGCAGTTTACTGAACTGGGAATTGCATTTTACAGGTTTCTGTGCCAAGATGAAGGAAGAAGTTAAACACGTTTCAGTGGCTGGGAAAATCAGACCCCTCTTGACCTTGCTTTTTCAGTCTGAGCCTAAGGAATGTTCTGCTTGCCTAAATTCCCATGTTTTTCCTCCTTTCACAAGGAAATAGTGTATCTTAGGCAGTTGAGAGAGGCATTTGGAGGAGGAACAATCAGAAGAGGGTTTCATGTTGCAGCAGTTTCCTGAGTGAGAGAAGACAGGCATGGGAAATAATAACTTTGCTCCAATGTCAGGGCTGAGGAGATTTCTATTTCCAATTTAAATGTAATTTTAAGAGCTCTTTGTAGTAGTAAGGTTCACTTTAAGAACCTGTAGACTTAGTACACAAACTGTACAGTCCACAGAAAAGTTCCCGTCAATTTCAGTGTGGGGTGGCATGCCTTATGAATGTATGCTCTTATGTTGCAATCAGGAATGAGGGAGCACTTTAAAAATGCTTGTGCTCTGCAATATTTACTGGTCTTTCTTCCCGTATCATTCAGTTCTTGCCCTTGGCTGTTCAGGCAATACCAAGAACTGCTCATGTGAAGTTTTTGTTGCTTGGTTTCCTTAAGGGAGAGCAAAAGAGAAACTAGTATGGCTATCTTAGAAACATGCAAAAGAGGGGAAATCTGTATTGCTGGAGTTTCCCAGTTTAGGTTTATTCACAATAAATAAAGAAAAAGTTAACATATGAGTACTGAAGTAACAGACTACCCACATATGCAATTCCTGTGGCCCTCAGAAGGTAAATATATGTTCATCATACTTCCTCACACAAGGTTTACAAATCCTCGCTGCTGTTTTTCACAGTGATTAATTAGGTTGTATAATCAGATGGACTAAAAAGGAAAGAATTTTTATTCTGGAAGGACAATTCATTGGCCAAAAAGATTAAACACTGTGCAGACTTTTAAACTTTGAATATCAACATAGTTGTTCTAAATAAATTCAGCCATAGAAAAGAAAGAGGGGCAGCTCTAAGAAAATGCTCACTCTAAAAAGTGCTTCAAAGGAAACCAGTCTCAAGATTGGTGAAATCTTCAAATGTAGAGGTGGTAAATTGTGACTCAAGTCATGTACTAATTTTTCCTATAGAGAGTAACATTCACTCAATGTTCATAAAATATCAGGTAGTTGAAGCAGCATTCACAGCACATACCTCCAAACTAATTAAAACACAGCGGGATTTCTGAGCTCTAAATCTAGTAGGTATGAACTCTAAAAGTATATATGGCATTTCTCCACTATGTCAATGCTCTGAGTAGTCCAGGACTGCAACCAGCAAATGTTAAGAAAATACGTGCAAGTAGGAAATGCCATATTTGTTTTTAGTCTTGGCATTAGAGCCTGCAAAATCCAGTTATATGGAAGAAAGCATAAGACTGTGTTTCAGTGTCTTTGCACCTGTATGAAAACCTGGTTTTCTCAAAGAGCCACCCAAGGGGATAACTTACTTTTCTTCAAACATTTTTCTCTGTTTTTATTACTAAAGGGGAAGTACTGCAGGACTTATTTAGGGAGTGATAGTGGATGACAGATTAAATATGAGCTTGCAGTGAGAGGCTGTAGCAGAAAAAGGCAAATACCATACTGGGATGTGGACCAGAATTACTTGCAATACTACAAAGGTAATAATTCCTGCATACACAGCCCTGGTGAGGCTCCTCTAGGAAAAATGTAATCAGTTTTGGGCAACTCAATATAAAGACGATGACAATAAAATAAAGTGAGTACAATGAGCAGTGATAAAAATGAGCAGGTTGGAAGGTCTGATGTATGAATAAAAGGGAGGGGAACTTAACTTACTAAACTCAGATGGAAACTGGAGGAAAGGAAAGGATAAAGGGAGGAGAGACATGACAGTCCCATGTTATTCCAAGGTGAGTGGGAAATTTGACTGTATCAGTAGATATATTTCAGAGACAATGAACGAAAAAAATTGCACTTTTCAGAGAAAATTTCAAAATAAATGTTAAGAATTCCCTTGCTCTTTCCCATCTTCTAGATGTATTTTGATTGTGGGAAAGATAAAAGTAATTCACTGAGGGAAAAAAAAAAACACCAAGAAGAAACATTTTGGAAAGAAAACCAAATTTCTATGAAGGAAAAAAAAAACCAAACCAGACTACACATATGCACACACTCACGCAGACACACATACATGTTCTTACGAATGTGTACCTTTTCACTCAAAAAAAACAATCAATGGAGCCTTATTAGCCACTTCTAATGAGGGGTTGATATTAAGACTTCAGTCTACTATTAAAAATTTAGATTTTCCTGGGTAAATTTATCACATTCTTGCCTACTGTTCACAGAATCACTCTTTCCTCAGCAGAAACACGTCCATCATCATAAAAGGGCAGCACTGTGCTTGCAAAGGGTTCATTCTGGATAAGTTGGATAGTCTCCATCTGGACTGATGGTCAGAGAACAGCAGCTGGCGTTGCTCTGAAATAAGAGGGGCTCTTAGATTTCAAACTTATGAAGCCTAAACCTGCTTAGATATCTCCAAGCACTCAGGCAAACATGATTTATAACAAGGTGGCTGAGCCAGACTCAGGGTGGAGGTAGCAAGTGCAGCTAGAGTAGCAGAAAGTTGTCAAATTTAGTACTGTATGGTTCAGAAAATGCTGGTTGAAGATGGGGGTATGGACTGGGAGGGGTGCACTAAAATACTCCATTGCATTGTTCATTCACAGTCATAGCTTAGCATTAGCTCAGCTGCACACCTGTAATTAATATGTGAAACTGTTTTCTGGAGACAGCCTGTTTTATAATGGTGTTTGCATAATCCTTTCACCAGGCTATCTTTTTCCTGGCAATTTGCAACTTTCCGTAACTTTCTAATATCTTACCTAGCAGGAAAAAAAAAAAAAGACACTGGAACCAAATTAACTGTTTGATGAATTTCTTCCTTTCTCTCTCCCTCCCTTACTTTTTCCAGGACAACTAACAGGGCTGGAGCCTCTCATTTTAACTCAACAATATCTTTCTCCTTCCAACCACTCTGCAACATGTCCTGCTTATAAATCTTCCACAATAATCAGTATTTGTTTTTCAAATCTTCAACTCGAAACACAAGTCAGCCTTTGAATTTACTTGACTGCATTTATTTTCACTGTATATTCTTATAAGTTATCCTCACCATCATTCCAGTTCTTCAGTCTTTTTTGCTCATGAAAGCATATTATTATTAAAGTTGTCCATGTCTCCAAAACAAATCATTTTCTCATTCAATTTCTTCCCTGCTCTCTTCCCTAGCACAATGAGTAGAAGTTGGGTCCAAACTGTTGGTATTTGGTTTCTTATTTTAGAATGGAAAAGATGGCAAAAGATAGCCTATGTCATCTCTTTTAAATTAATTGCTTGGTATTGGTCAAGTCAATAGTATGCATTCACTGTATGGTAAGAGGAGATTAACCAGGAGCCTGACATATATGAACTATGCAAGCATTGGGAACTCTGACGTAAAATCTCACTCCGTTACAGTATTCTGAGCACTGTGCCAATATCCCAGCATCAGCTGTCATCTACAATACCAATGCCCTGACTTTCACAGGGGTTGTTCAGCAGTTTAAGAGCTGTAGGCACCTTACCACTGCTGAGAGAAATTGAGTAAGGACTTCACAGCAGGATGAGTCCCAGTGAAAGTCCCATTTTCCTAGTGAAATTACATACTTTTAACCTAAAAGAAATATATACTTCAGTGGTGAAAGTGTTTTCCTGCAACTGTTAGTGCTTCTTTTATGTACCTTAAAGGAGCAAGGATGAAAGAAAATGTTGCCATCTGTAAGCATTGCAGAATGGAATTACAGCAGATTCACTTGTTGGACAGAAGATCTGTGTAGGATTCCTGTCATTTCCATGGGGATTCTCATATGTCATTAGAGCATCCTCTGATGAAAAGGGAAGCTGCCAACATTGAGTTAAAAGGAAACAGCCAGAAGTGAGATTTTGTCTGCATCGACATAGGATGAGAAACACTTTTCTTTGCAGATACACGGAAAATTCACATCAGTGCTCTTACCAATGTTAAGTTGGTTTAAGCCTCTATAAAGCTGCATCCTAAAGAGAGTTGAGATTCTAGCTAGACTTTGAACCCTACTGTTATTTTTTCTACCGTGTGCTGAGCCATTTATTCTCTATTTCTGATGTGTAGACATCTACCAAATTGTATCTGGTTTAGGTCCACACTTGCTTATGCTAAAGGAAACATTAGTTGCATTCAAATTTCATTTCTTAGGCAGTGAAATTCCCCAAAGGCAGAATTTGGTTAAAAAAGACAGCTCAAAAAAAGGTGCAAGGCTGATATGAATTCAACTGAGAATTTACACCTCAGCTAACGTCAGATGCAAGCCATATCAAAAGAGACAATAATTTAGATATTGTCAAGCAACATATGCACTACCTGATCAAGGAACTTTTCCCCTTTTTAACCAATTATTTACATTATAAAGAGAGCTTATCACCTTAAAAAAAAACTTTCATATTGATTTAAAGCAGAACAACAATTATACAATTAAACTCTTCAATACTGTCAACATTGAGTCTGACAATGCAGAAGTCATAACCTTTTTGAACAGAAGAGACTTCAGTTCCCTACTAGTGTGGATGCAAAGTTTAAACTCCTTCACTGAGATTTTACTAAATTTTACCATTTGGTTTGCATATTTAGTTCAGGTATATATCAAACGTGGAAGTTCACAATCATCATCACATCCTTGCCTGGAAGGTCAGCACTGATGCTGATACTGTGTAGAGAAGCCTGACATACAGCCTAATATCAACATCTGTTCAGATATCATACACTTCCTCACCATCCAGAACTATGACTTAGTTGAAAACATCCCAAGACAGATATTCTGAGAATCCCATTTACAACTAAAAATACTCTTATGCCTCCTTCCAGCCACTGGGACAAAAGGAACAGCTTCTCTCCAGTAACCAGAATAAGCACTTCAAGAGAAGCATGTGCAGTTGGCACAGAACATTTTTAAGTCACAGGTGCATTAGCATTCAGGTCAGGATCCATGTTATTAGGCAGCGCTCCAGCCTGGGTAGCACTATGGAGGCTGCCTGCCTCAGGGGATACATGCATAATGAGGAGCATTGGCAGCGGAAAGGATATTCACCTGCTCCTTCAGGCCACATGAAGGATATATGCAGAAGTGGCAGAATCAGAGCTACCAATTTTCCATCCTCCCCTAGAGCTGCAGGCAACACCCAAAATGTAAGCAAGGTATGGACAGTCTGCTTTAACCCACAAATGGGCAAGGATAATGAAAAACATCTTTTCTTCCTTCTCCTTTGGTATCCAGCTGCAAAAGAATGGCCAGATACAAGTCTGACTTCATGGATTTAGAGATTCATGGGAGGAGGAACAGGTAAGGGAACCCTAAAAACCTCCACAAGACACATAAAAGGATGCCAGCCATCAGCTGGATGAAGCTTGGCACCACTTCTGATTTCATCTTCAGAAGATACCAATGGACTAGGGAACAAAGAATAAGGAAGGAAAGGAAGTTTCTTCTGTGGTCACAATGAAGCAAAGTCAGTTGTCTCAGGAATACCTCCCTGAAGACCACCACAACAGGTGATGTACAATTAAAAAATCATCAGGTGTCCTGGAACTATTTATACCCTTTGATACAAAATAAGATTGGGTCAAATCTGTTTACTAATATATTCTGCATGAACAGCCAGCAAATGGATGTGATAAGGAACACTGTGCTTTCTCTCCTACCATATGTCCCCATAGGTAAGAGATAGAAAATCATGCAACAAAACATAAACAAAGTGTGGACTCAGCAAGAGTCACTGGGTGTGGTATTCAAGGAGCTGTGCTGTGAGGAAACACAGTGTTAATACTGCTGGCTTTTCACCTTGAATTCCTACATTGGCAGGGCTGTCCAAAGAGGACATGGCTTTTGCTTATTTCTCAGTTTTCCCTAGGTAAAGCCTTTCCTTTTTTTATGGCTACCATCATCCAAAACTCACTTCTTTCACGTCTGCAGTCTGTGAGAGAGTAATTTTGCAGTTTACACAAAAGTACCATCTTCTTTCCTCCTGCTTAAAAGGGCTTGGAGCTATTCACTTCCCAAAAATTCATAAGTTAATGGATTTATAATCTAGACTGCATTGAACGAAGCCAGATCACACCAATTCATTTCCAAGCTGGTGAGATGGAAACTACTTTAGACTCTGAATGACAGCCAAAACTGCAACTTCTTGTCTGTAAGAGTTTCCAGACATTACTCAGACAACAGACATCACACCGAACTCAACACCGTTGTTGAAAAGGTCTTTGTACAAAAGAAGCACAAGTGGTTCTATAGATTGAGGAGGGTGATCCCAAATAAGCCTATGGAGGAACAGTATTACTTGACAATCAGGCCAATCAGGCTTCCATTAACAATTACAATGCAAATTTCCTCATCAGTGAGATTCCAATTCCTTATTGAGAAAAGGCTCACCACTCCTTTTGCTGAAGTCACCAGCCTCTGTCATTGACCTCAATTCCAAGAGATTGATCACAGTAGCCTAGATCACCCCTCACCTCCCCTGAAAACTAGTCTGCTGATACTGAAAAAAACTTTACTTAGAAACAGGTCTTCCCTTACTGGCCTACTTCAGAACTTTCTAAATCTTGGAACTTCTTACAGCACAAGAAATTAGTGGTGAGATGTCAGACTAGAGAGTTCAGCATTCTATGGCCCAATCTTAATTGAATTCTACATGCTGATAAACCCTGGCTTGTACCTAAACACTGCCTACAGTTAACTTTGTTTATGATTTTTGAATTTGTCTGTAATACCCAGCTTTAAACAGGGAGTGAAAAGGAGAGGTGGAGGTGGCATTTTCACACTGATTGTTAATACGTATTTACATCTCAGATAGATAATTATATACATTTTAGCTGTGAGTAACATGTCCAAGGTAATTGAGAGAGACTGGAAATGAAACAAAGACAATTCAGGTACTCTCCACCCTAATACAATGACCTAAACCCAAGACTGTTCATCTTCCCTCCATAGGTCCTGATAAAATATTGTGTTATCTGTAGCACGTACAAGTTCTTTATTTTAATTGTGGAGGTCTTTGTTGCCTGTATTTTCTCTGTGTGTTCAAAATCCAGGCTGAGGGTTTGGGGGTTTTTGGGTACATTAGCACAGATTTGAAGGAAATATGTAGGTGGAGAACATAATGCTTCCAACAGAACCACACTAGCAAGCACACACTATAGTAGTTTAGAGATTAAAAATGGGATCATTTGGATGTGTGGATTTGAATATGATTTATGGATCATTTCCAGAGACATTATTGTTGCTTATCATTCAGATGACTGTGAAAGTGAAGACTATGTATGAAATCATGCAAGAGATACATTGCCTATAGGATAGGGAAAAACATTAAATCTTAAAGTGGTTGATGCAGCAATTAATTTTGCAGCCTTCACTGCCTTCAGTGCACAGAAGAAAAGGGTGAGATTGCCTACATGTCTGTTTCACATAAATAACTGATCTCAAGTCTTAAAGGGAGAGACAGGCTTAAACACACATTACATACTAAAGCCCCTTTCACATTCACCTTTAAAGAATTTTTTGAAGTAATATCCACTAGCAAATCAGGAATTTGTATACAGGCATAGGACTTGAGACTGGGCTGCATTAGCTGCACCTACAAAGGGCAAAATATCAGAGTGACCACATCTTTCTCAAAGATGGATGGGAAGTATGTAGACATAACTTACATTGTTATGCTGCTGTGTGAGTAAAGATACTTGTTGTCTAAAGATCTTGACCAGAGCAATAGTTAAAGAGGATCCCAATTGTCCACAACTGAAATTCAGAAGCAACTATTTAGACAACTGTGTGACATTTTTTTAGTGTATTTTTCTTTTCCTGGCTTGGTTCAGAGCGGACTGTAAGCACCAAACAGAAGGAAATGCTATACAGCACCCAAATTTCTGATTCTCCTAATTGTGCTTTAAACAGTGGGCTAACTCCAGTGACTTCAACAAAGCTCACTCTTGTTTTCAATGGCATAAATAAGGCAAGGATGATGTTGTTCATGCTTTATGTCCATCACTGCGAGGACAAACAAAAACATATATCTGACCAAGCTGCCTGAAATGAGACCTTTGTACTGGCATACCCTTTCTGACAGAAAATATTGAATGATATAGTAAAGCACATTTATTCCTCAAAGCAGGAGATGTGTGGACACATTAAATTCCATACAAAGACAAATAAATTTAAATACACATGCAAAGAATTATCGGAAGCATTTGGCCAGCTGCTCAATGTCCTTCACTCACCTCCTTAGAAGATGCTGTTTTGCTGAGAAAATCATGTCTTCCTAGCCAATAGAGGCAGTTGCATTTAAAGGTCTTCTTTTCTACATATGAATTCATAACTTTGAAATGAGACTTTTATTTTTTATTCACACTTTTTTAAAGTTATTTTCAAGTTGATTAATAAATCTAACTATCAATCTTCCTCAGTAACTGGGGTAAAATTTTAAACTCCTTGGTGTGCAAAGAAAAATTATGCATGTTTGTCAAGAAACATTCTTTACACTTTAAGAAATATCTCAATGACTACATGATTGTGTTTCCAAAACTGAAAAAGTGAAGATCCCTGTGAGAAGAGAAAGGACAATGCTGAAAAATATCAAGTATAGATGCTGCAAAACCAGTTGCGAAGGTAAGAAATTATTTAAGGAATGCATAGAATCATATAATTAAAGAACGTCTACCTCCACTTCCAAAAAGCCATTAACAGGGACACCTTCCATGCGATCAGGTTGCTCAAAGACACATCTAGCCTGGCCTTGAACACCTTCAAGGATGGGGCTCCCACAACTTCTCTGGGCAGCCTGTGTCAGTGACTAACCACCCTCACAGCAAAGAATTTAATCCTAATATCTTGTCTAAATCTTCCCTGTTTCAGATTAGAACTGCATTCTTGATAAAAAGCCCCTCTACATCTTTCTTGTAGCCCCCCTTTCAGTATTGGAATGTTGCTATAAGGTCTCCTTGGAGCCTTCTCTTCTCTAGGCTAAACAAGTCTCTGCCACTGGGCAGAGTCCAATGGCATGAGGTTTAACAAGGCCAAATGCTGGCTCCTGCGCTTGGGGCACAACCACCCTATGCAGTGCTACAAACTAGGGGAAGCCTGGCTGGAAAGATACCAGGAGCAGGACCTAGGGGTGTTGGTTGACAGCCAACTGAACATGAGCCAGCAGTGTGCCCAGGTGGCCAAGAAGGTCAATGGCATCCTGGCTTGTATCAGAAATGGCATGACCAGCAGGTCCAGGGAGGTTATTCTCCCTCTGTACCCCACACTGGTGAGACCGCTCCTTGAATCCTGTGTTCAGTTCTGGGCCCCTCACCACAAGAAGTTGTTGAGGCTCTGGAGTGAGTCCAGAGAAGAATGACAAGGCTGGTGAAGGGGCTGGAGAACAGGCCTTATGAGGAGCGGCTGNATAATTCTATGAAGTCCAACCCTCCCAGACTGTCCTCATATGGGAGGTGCTGCAGCTCCATGATAATCTTTGTGATCCTCCTCTGGACCTGCTGTAACAGGTTTTTTTAATAATGTCTAAAAGCCTTGGCCAACTGGTGTCAAGGGGCTCTTCATCCCTTTGCCTTTGTACAAAGAGAACACAAGACCATCAGGAATGCTTCCCTCCCAGGATTAAAAAAAAATAGGGAGGGGAGATATGGTATGGAAAGTCCTAGTTAGTTCAATTAATTATCCACTGGCCATTTACTTAAGGGACCTAGTTACAAATATATCCTCATCACAATGACAGGAAATCTATCTGAAAAGTCAGTGAAAAGGCTATTAATGAAGAGAGTTTCTAATGCCTATAAGCTGAAATACATTTTCGCTCCTTTCGCCAGTAGTTCCTGTGGGTCATTTCTGGGGTCAGCAGTGGTGTGCAGAGTAAAGACTCTACCAGTGCTGCAAAAGAAAAAAAAAGAAAAAAAGTACTTCAGTATTGTCAATCTTTTATCCTTGAACAGTACACTAGAGGCTGACATTTAATACCCTAAGGATATAGATGTTTGAAAGCTGGTTATTGTAACAAAGGAAACTATCCAAACTCTGCAAGACCGAATGGATCAGATAAAGCTGACACTAAGATAAATCTGTTTTACATCCATTCTTGCAAAAGTTTTGCTAATGTATGTAGTTATAGCTTTCCTGGAGCAAAAGGAGAGGAAGGAATAAAAGAACACTACATTACAGCAAGTCAACATCTTGCCCCTATTTGTAATCTCCAAAGTGTAACATGATGGTCAAAGAACATATTTTTTTCCCAGATCTTGGCTGAACTCTACGAAATAGGGGAAGACAAAGGGGAAGAAAAAAAAAAAAAAAAAAAAAATAAAAAAAAAAAAAAAAAAAAAAAATTTTTAAAAAAAAAAAAAAAAAAAAAAAAAAAAAAAAAAAAAAAAAAAAAAAAAAAAAAAAAAAAAAAAAAAAAAAAAAAAAGAGAAACCAAGACGGAGAATGAGAGAGGGCATGAGAACAAACATGTATGTTGTTTCTGGTTGAACTTCCATGTTAACATGGATTAACATGTTTGTTTATTTAACAACGAATTCAGATCCTTCATAGACACAGACTCATCTCCCAACCAGTCAGAAGCTTTAACACATACTCTTCATTATCCAGTATTTGTGCTGCCAGATTGGACTTTCATATGGAAGCCTGGAGCAATGCTGGTACAGATGGCAAGATGACTCTCATGAGATTGATGACTCTGAAGAAATATACAGTATTAAGTCAGAAGGTGCAAATGTTAACATTCCAGAGTAGAAAAGAAGTATTCCTTGCATACACTTCCCAGTTTGTTTTCTCATGCATTACAAAGAGAAAGAAAAAGCCCCCAACATACCTCGTAGCTGGCAAATGAATGATAAATTTACTTTAGTTTCTTTTGTATGTCAACTGTTCGTGCCGCAGGTACTTAACCTTTACTTAAAAAAAAATGGTTCAGATACTAACTTTGAAGGCGGGTGGGAAGAGGGGGATGGTATTCCTGTAAATATTTCATTTAACAAAGGCGGCACTATAAGAAGGTTCAGTGGTGAGGCTCTGAATGGAATTTATTGTTTCAGATTTCAGGGCTTCCATACATCTGCTGCCTGTCAAAGGCAGATACCACATTCATAAAACAAGTACCCTGTCTGGGAAAAAAAAAAAAAAAGAGAGAGAAATGAAAAAAAAAGGACTTGTCTCTGTGGCTTGGCCTCCAAGATTATACGAGATAGGAAGCTGCAGGAAGTGAAAGTTCTTATTTGTAGTAAAGATGATCAACAAGAAAATCTTTTGTTAGAAGGAAGGGAAATATCACTTTCTTTTTTACATCTGGGGGCTCTGATTCAGCAAAACACTTTAAGAACTATACCTGTTAAGAAAACCTCTTAAACATGCATTTGCATTTCCATACTCAGAAAAGTGCTTAAGAATGAACTTAGCTGAAGTAGAGCCCCAAAGAACTGTATATATTTACCCTAACTAAGCAGCTCATTTTACCTAGCCCATTACATGATTTCTGACTTTATTAGGTCTGGCATGTATATTTCATCCGTGGTGAGAAACATGCTCATTCATTTCTTATGATATCATAGTGTTCTCCATGGTAATCTGGTGCTATGTAAGGAAAAACAATAGAGGAGAAAACTTTTCATGCTGAGATGAAGACAGATAAGGAATTATGTTCAGCTGGGTGTGAGAGTATGTAAGAGCAACAAAACCGCAGAATCCCTGATTCTCAGGATCTGATTTATTTAGTACCTGGCATTGGCCATAAAATGTGGGCCATGAAAAGAGGACCTGACCTCAATGCCTCCTTAGTAGTAATCAGAAATTCATTTTAATGTGTGTGTGCGTGTGTGTGTGTGTGCACAAGAGAGAGAGAGAGAGAGAGTGAGAGTATTTAATTAGCTTCACTGAGTTTACAAGACCTTCAGTCATTTTCAGATACTCCAGGCAACTACACCACACATAAGATTACCCTGAATCAGGAATGTCAGCCACTTAGGAGAAATGTCTGGAGAGTTTTAATTGGAGGGGACTCCTTTGTTTTTATATCTATTTGATGTGCCATTACCATTTCCTTCACCACAGATTTGCAATGAGGGACTCAACTAGTCCAAACAATTATTTTAATCAGTAAATTACAGAGACTTCAAGAAAGATTAAGGCTTGTCTGTGTCTAGGAAAAGCCAAAAAGCACCATTAAATTTTTAGAGATAACCTAATCAATATACAGTCCAGTCACTGCATCGCTTCAGGCATCAGGGGAGAGTAATCACCTTCCTCCTTTTTCCCCAGTACCTGAAATATATTTGCTGCATGCATTAATTATTACATGCATACAAGAAATATCTATGGAGTGGGATTAACTAACAGGTTATAATTACTAATTTTATTATGGTTTCATGAGATTTGTATATCAAGCTTCTCTCCCTGGCAAAGATTGTTAAAATTGTTAAATACAGTAATTTCTGGGTTAATCTTATTTGTATACTGGATACTAATTGCCTTCATATATCTCATATGCTTCTTTCTTCTCAGAGATCCTGTCCCTCAATGACCTCCTCCTAGCATTTTCTTAAATGCCTTCAGCCTTGGTAAATTACAGGACTTTAAAAACATGGAGTTTAGCATATAAAAGGAGAGAGAGTTTTTCTACACTGCTATGGGATAAGGTGCAGCGAAAATCCCATACAAGCTGAACTGTACTTCCTAATCAAATGGGTGTAACAGATGGCTGCTAGAGCAAGCCATCACAATGGAAATATCTGCAGTTCTCATGGTAACGGAATCTGCCAGGTCTGAGGGATTTGCTGTTTTCCAGGACATCTGAGCTGCAATCTCTTTCGAGCTGTCTAGCAGTCTCAGTCTCGCTCTCCCTCACTCTCTCAGCACTATGGAGATAGAGTTGAAAGGCGGAGTCTGATTTTGCATTCCAGCTGTGATTAAAGATATGCACACACAAACACACACACGTGCACACACAAAGAATCAATAGCACTGCATATTCATTATGCTATCTAGAACCTCATTAACTACTCAGGCAGAACAGCAAGGAAATTTTAATACGCTTTCTTCTTTAGAGGGGAAAAGAGTGTAATGGGGAAGAGGAGGGAGAGAAGATAATTTATATGTGGAATTAAGATGCATGAGACGTACCTTTTAATAAAGATATGAAGAAATGTTGAAACTAGCAGTTGTTTCCATTTCATGGCAGTATGTCGAGTTTACTTAACATAGCAGGATGAAACATCTGACCTGGAAAAAAAAAAAAAAACATGATGTTGAATTTCCAAAACAAAATATAGAATATGTAGAAGAAGGAGAAGGGAAAGAAAAAACCAGAACAACTGTATACCTTAAAACTAAGTCAAAGCATGTGACAGACCTTCTGTTACCATATAACTAGAAAGGTGGTCCTTCTCATAAGTTGTAGGATACCATAAAGACAAAGGCGTCTCATTGTAAATCTGAAGGACTGGATTTAAATCCATAGGGGTCTGTTATAGTGTTCTTGCATTTCTGCATCCATACAGAATCATTGTCAGGAAGAAAATAATCATGGATGAGACTTCTTTTCCTTCAAATCCTTATCAATTTAAAGAATTAACAGGCAGCATACTGCCTTCTTTGCTGGACTACCTGCTAGAAATCCCACACAGGGTTGATTCACAGCTGCCTATTGTCTTGAATATTTGAGCCTGAAGATCAGACAACATATAAGAATTCAGCTGTGGCTCAAAATGGAAACAAAGAGGACCATTCTTAAGCAATGTGAAATGAAGAAGTACAGGCTGCAGACCATAGCCCTTAGCATGCTGATCCACCACATTGTCCTTGAGGGTACTACAGTTAAATAGATATGACAGACAAAGAAACGGGAAGAATGCGTTCCAGAAGAAAATGACTGGATCTCATTTTTTCACGATGTAGAATAAGCCAAGCAACATAAGCTCCTAAAGTACCCACTCAAGAACTCAGGATTGTAAGATGGTATTGTCTACCTAACATGCAGCATTGAAGAACATTTTATGAGACCTCTTTCTGAAGCCTGAACTGCTTTTACCACAGCTCTATTCCACTGCAGTAATGATTTCTGGATGAGAAATTTATTTCTTAAGTTGGGTTATTTATTTTCAAATAGACGTATTTGAAAGTAACAAATAGACAGTACTGCATTGCACCTTCAGGGACCCCTAAACATATTAACTAGTTAGAAATAATTGCTGTTGTCAAGCAAAGATGTCTGCAACAACAGCATAATAGTGATAATTGTTTACATTTATATTGAGACTGGAAGGCCTTAACAGGTTCTCCAGCATCCAGCCTTAATCATGCCTTCCCAAAACACTGTCAAACTTGAATCCTGACACAGCCTTTAATTTGGGGCAAGTCCATCGCGTATTTCTAAAGCTGGAGACCTAGTGACTCCAAAAGACCTCATGACCTCCAGTAAAGCTCAAAGCTGTTCATCCCTAAGATCAGAGGATTGTCTTTTAATTTGAGGGTCTTTCTTAACAGCTGAAGCTCTGGGAAGTCCTGCATTGTGCACAGAGATTCTCTCAGTCCATGATTGCTCTTGGTCCACAGCTGACTCCAGTCCAGAAAGAAAAATCATCATGGCTTAGAGGTAGTGGAATGGTGCAAGCTGGTATAAAACTCTGAAATGGATTTTCTTGCTGTTTGAGTTCTAATTGGGCTCCTTGCTGCCTGGTTGGCAGACACTTTTCAATCAATTGATGCGTTTGTGCTGGCAACACTGGATCACTGGAGTTGTTCTTGTCATTTCTGTGAGCTCTGTCTTCCATTGTTCTTGCTTTCTGGACAGGAGTTAAGCAGCCTTAATTCTAATACATAGAGCCACAAAGCAAGGAAGGAATCTCAACCTGTACCCAAAAGCCTCAGATTCCCAGCTGCTACAAAGACTATACTACAAATATGACACTGCACATCAATTGAGGATCTGACCTACAGTGTTTACATGCTGAGGCATCCCCAAGATTTGGAAACTTAAAGATAACAAAAATATATCTAAACATTCCCTTTCACCCAAAGTTGGTCCTTCCTGGGAATTTACTACCAAGACCCCAGACCCCAAATTCCTAAGCCCAGCAAGCTTTTCCCATCCCCTGCAGGGACTTAACACACTTTGCATACCGCAGTGAATCTGCTCCAGTCAATCAGCTCATGCTGAAGCCCTGTAGGCTTCCAACACCTGCTAACAAAAAGGGACAACAGATGAGCCCTGCCCCACCCCTTCACACATAACATTGGCTTATTCTTCAAAAATACTGCTACTGGCATGACAGTCCATTACAGGATGCTCCTATAAATACACTGCACTTTCAGAGGGATGAAGCAAGCATGATCTAGTAAATATTTTAGTAATGAAGTGGTATGGGATTCTTAACGTTTGTCATTTTTCAGTATAAGAAGTGCTCCATCAAAAGGTGCCCTGTGCTCAGTGGACAGAATGTGCGTTCTAACAACACAGGACAGTCAGTAGTCAACATCTTATCAGTATTAGCTTTCCTTGAAAACATGTTTTGTTCTTCCTCCACTGTACCACCTAATGTCCAGGAAGCACTTGATTTAATAAGAAGGTTCACAATGTCAAGTTACAGACACCATGAGAGGGAAACTTGAGAAAGTATAACTAGCAAATCAGCAAATTATTTAAAAATAAATAAATAAATAAAAATCTCATATACCTCCAGGACAGAAGAATTTTATTTTGTTTTAAAGAGCTTTGTGTCTTAAGTTCTGTGGTGGTGGTGGAGAGCTTGGGAGGATCACGGTGGGGAAAGCTGCAGAGCATGGTTGTCTGGAAAACAATGTGCAAGCAAGGAGTCAGAGGATGCAAGCCCTAGGGATTGGTCTGCTGCCACTAACCTAGTTGTTTTATGGGGATAATACTGATTGCTAAGCATAGTAATGCTGTCAAGAGTAACTAGGACTGCCTAAAACAGGGACAAAGAGGACCGTATTTTACAGCATGCCTGAAGCCCAGACAGAAGAGCTCCATGGCAACATGCAGGGATCTGTTATTCTTCCATTTATTCTCAAGTGCAGCTCTCAGCATTGATGTGATCTCTATACCATGAGGCAGGAAGGATCTTTGCTCCTCTTTCTGTGCAAGCTGCCAAGTTACAGCTCTTTCTTCAGCCTTATCCATCCCCATGAGTGAGACAGAGAAGGTTACAAGGCTTTGTGAAACTGTCTGGCATGCCTTATGAGGTAATAGGAACTTCAGAGGATGGTTTCTGCAGGGCTTTGAAAATATTATTTTCTGTTGCAGATGATTAACATCCCCAATCCTGCAATGTGCAAACACTTGCCCACAGTTTTAACTTTATAAATGTGGCAATTTATAGAAATCAGGCACTTCACAGGCATGGGCATGTGAATACACATATATACACATAAACACACAAAAGAAAAAGTCCTGGTCCCATTCTACTCATGTTCTCTTGCACCAGTTTGAAAATGTTCAAATTGTTTGCAATGACTGGAACAAAGATCATATCCTATTTCCTTCAGGTAATGGATGATAAGAATAAAAATCAGGGCTGTGGCAAGTGAAATATCTCATTCTCTCCCTCACATATTCAGCAGGCTTTGTAATCAAGTTTCCTCACTTGAAGACACCTTTCCTGCAAGTATGGAAATGGGCACCGTCTGTTTCTCAGATTTGTGAAATGTCATCTTACTGAAGCTGCTATAAACGAGACAGGACAGACTGTCACCTGACGGCAGAATGGGAGATGAGTTCTGTTGCTTTCCTGCAGAGGTGACCTTAGACCTCTCTTTCACTTCCAAAGCTTTATCTGTCTTCAGCATTTAGGTGCTAAGTTTGTAGGAGGAACAGAGAAGATTTTTTACAGTATGTAGAATGTGCAGCACAATGTCTCCACCTCAGGTGAGGTAATGTGTCTGTGTAAATACTTCAGTTTTTTATATGAAGCTTAAAACATCTGCAAAGACATCAAGAGGAATGAGCATGCTGTATAGTAACACAATGCAGCTGACAACTAGTTGACCTAAGATTACTTGAAGTTCCCTCACAAGATGTAACTCCTATCATTCATCTATAACATCATCTGGTCAAATTCTAAACATATGTGGCACAATGCAAAAGAAACAGCTGTAGTTCAAAGGGAGCACGCAAGGAACAGTCCCTTGCAGCAGTGCCCAGAGGAAAGGCAGAAAAGGGCCGCTTCCAGCAGGAAGTGTGAAGAACTCACATGATTACTAGAAGTGTAGTGTGCAGTGGATAGACATATCTTTTTTTTTTACTTTGCATACCCTTTGCAATAAATAAACTTTCTTATTTCAATATTTGGCAAGGTGATAATCTGAAAAGGAACAGGAAAGATAATTGATATGCATAGGAGAAGAAAGTGCAGTTAAAAACAGGCAAAGACTATTCCATCAATAAGAGATTGAGAAAGTTTATTACTGAGAATTCTAAGTTGACACCTGAAGTCAAATCACCCTTAATGGATAATGGGAACACTATTGCCAGGTGGGGTGTGTGTGGAGAAAGCCATTATAGATCTTAGGCTTTGGATTATGGAAGAAAAAAGATTTGCTTCTGACCTCACTTTGTCAATTTAAATCAACAAAGAGATCATAGTTTACTCTTGGTAAGCTTTACTTTCCATAACATCAGATTTTTCCATGTACTTAAATGTTCTTCTGCTCTTGACTGGAAGAGGATGCTGGATTGTTTAGAAACAAGCTTCCTCCAGGTTCCTGTTCTGCTTAGCTGTTTTCCAGAAGTCTTAATATATATTCACCCTACACAGAGACAACAAAAGGAAAACATTTTTCACCTGAACAAAAGTCTCTGGAGGAACAAAATTGTCTGGAATAAAAGCTAAGAACCCAAACTTCAGAACATTTTGTACTTCTGGTCCAATTCATCAGGTATGCTTAAGTATTTACACTTCCCATCTGAATAACAGTCCACATTGTTGTAGCTCACAGTAGGGGTTTTGGCTTCTGCCAGTCTAAATAGAATGATTCAAAACTGAATCATTTCCTGCAATTTAATTTCATAGCTGAAAGCAAACTATAACAAGGTAAGGTCACAAACATGTGGAACTACCTCCAGAAAGCCAAACTTCTGGGCAGCTTCAGGTGGAACCCCTAACTGACTACAGCAAGTTTTGTTATTATTATGGCATGGAACACTATGCTGTAGATGGCCAATGACCAAGTAGCAGCCTAGACAGTACAGTAAACACATAGCAACTGGCTTTTCCACCTATTGCCAGAGGAGATAGGGATGCTTCCCTAGCTCTATCTAACTCAGCTCTTTTAACTGAGGATCAATATAACAGAGACAGAGTGAGAGAGACAAACAAACAGCAAACAGAAAAGCAACTGCAGCCTGCCACATTCACAGCAAAGGGAGACAAAATCCTGCCACATTCTGAGATCTAATATGCCAAGTCATCTGCAATGAGTGTCTCCTGAAAAGGGCAAGCCTGTTTAACATCCTCAGCCGACACCCCTTCCAGAACTGAAGTACTAGTACCCAGAAAGCTTTAGCCTTATTAGACTCATTAAAAGCAACTGGCATTTACAGTTCATGTCAAGATGAGGTGTCAGCTAGAGTGAGGACCCTGTAAAATATGCATATAACCAATGTGCTACAGAACAGTCTCCATTCTCCAGGGCACTTTCTTTTTAGAAGTAGGTAAAGATGTGTTGTCTTACCTTGTACGTGAGACAAAAGGCACTTTTGGGGTGCTGAAGATTATTCTGAGAAAGCAACCACTGAAAAACACCTCAGCAGTTATAAGCTCTGTCAGAAAGCTGAAGTTTCAGTCCAATGTAATGTGCCTTTAAAAACTACCATGTCTACACTACTATATTGCCTACTTTCTGAAGCTAAGCCAGAGGGATGTACATAGTAAGATCTTTGTCTCATTTCAGGGAGGATACAGGATAAAGATTCTGTGCCAGTAATCTTCCCTGGATTAATGGTTTCTCTTTTATCTGCTGTATTTCTGCTCAGATGTCTTTGCTCTGAATGAGTCAGTGGAATGCAAATGATGGGTACAGTCAGTCTGAAAATATTTAAATCTAGCTTTGTACTGCACTGCATGTTTGCGGAGAAAAATACACATATATAAATATACATGCTGAAGAAAGGGCAGATGAAAATAATAGATATATCAATAATGCAAAAAAAAAACCCATAGTGGGCCAAATTGACAAGAGATTCATTTTTCTCTTCTCCTTCATTTCTGTTTTTTTTTCCTTTCCAAAAGATCAATGCTTAGATGCTTGCTATGAATGGGTGAGGGAAATCTGCAAATAAGCCTCAGACGCTAGACAAAAATGCATCTGTGGGAACAGGAACCTGATTTTATTTAGTCTGCTAAAGGCCCAATCTTCATTATCCTAACAAGCGTCTTTCTAAAAGTAGTACTCTCTTAATCCTGACAAAGGAGAAAGCAGACAATCTAGGCATGATGCCTTTGGATATTCTCCCTTCTCTTTTTCTATGGTATATTTCTTTTCTCTCTTTTTTCATTCTGTTGTGATATGGTTCCTCTTCTCCTCTTCTTAGGGCATAGATTTTCCTCTAACAAGTGATTGCACTCCATAAGCAAACCAGTAATGGGGGAATTAGAACTGCAGCCCTGCTTGAGAAGCCAGAAGAGAACCCGTGCACCTTTGTACTGGGCTTTAGCTGAAATGGACCTGAAATGGTGGCTGCCTACAGAGTTTTTAGCCTATACAGAATTATAGAATCATTGAGGCTGGAAAAGACCTTTAAGACAATCAAGCCCATCCATACATAAATGACAGCGCAGAGGACCTACAAAAGCTTTTGTGTACTGTACTGAGATGGTGGAATGAGGATTAGGAAGGGAATGAGTAATTGGTCAAGTTTGGGAATAACCAGATAACTTTCTGGGCTTTTGCAATTACCGTGGATGTTTGCTTTGGTGCTTATTTCGTTAGGGACCTGTCGTGGAGTAAGCAGCAGCTTTCTGATTAAAGATGCTATAAAAAGTAAACTCTGCAGGAAAAAAGAAAGCACCAACATTAGCCTGGAAAGTACTGCTCTAGAGAACAATAAATGAAATAGCATCTTTGATTGTGCCACCTAGATAATTTGATAATTTGATAATTTGCAACAGAGTATTAAGCCCTCTAACCCATCATAGAATTACAGAATCATAGAATCATAGAACCGTAGAGTAGTTTAGGTTGGAAAGATCATCCAGTTTCAGGCCTCCTGCTACAGGCAGGGACATAAAAATAAAGGAAGTCTAACTCTGTCAGAGCCACCTATAAACCCAGCTGCAATAAAACAAAACAAAAGAAGACTCATACAGTCCACCTGAGCCATGTGGGACTTGAGAATTAGTTAGTAGAAGGAATCTAACCATAAATGAAAGAGGATTTTCATTTTGATGGCTTTGTAATTAATCACTCTTTCTTCTAAATTTTCCATCAGATTTTTTTAATGTTTTTTGTATTGAATTTAAATTAAGCATTGAGTTTTTAAATCTCATTTTAAAAAATCTCTTACTTTGTTATAGGTTTCGCTTTCAAGATAGAAAATTAAACTGTTTTCCATTAGTTTTTGTTGAAAAAGACCCACTGAAAATTTCCTGAAGAACAGACATATCTCACATGAGCAATTTTCAAAACATATTTTTTAAAATGTTAATCTATTGACAAAAGTTAACATTTCAGAGGAAATATCCACCTGTTTCATAAAATAAGCCATTTTCTAATTTCTGCTTTCTTTAAATGTCACATAAAAATAATTCTTCTGTCCCCAGTAAGAGAGGATAACTTTCAGATCTGGGTAGTCTTTTTTCGGGTTGTGTGTGAGTCTGTTGGTGCATTAAATGCAATGAGCACTGTACCATGACAGGACCAGCCAGGAGTGAGGAGCTGGTCCATCATCTTGTCCATCATTGTGCAGTTCCCACATGATGACTCAACAAACTCTTCCAAATAAATGTAAAGCTACACTCTGCTCTGTTACATTGTGATTGATTGTACCTAGTGATGCCCAGAACTTCTTCCAGCTCTACATGAATAATTGACAACTAAGGTACTTCTGGCAATTTCTAAAGCTTCCACAGATACTCTTGTGAACCTCAGGGCAAGGACAATTTAGGCAAAAAGACAATAAGAGATCAAAACCTACCTTTGCTAGATAAGCCTGCCCTGCAGTGGAACAACATAGTTGCTTTATACAGGAATTAATGAAAGGAGTCACTATGGTCATTTTGACACTGAGGACAAGATAATGATGACCTTCCTCCACAGGCTAGCAGATCATTCTGCGCTGCTGATGCCATCAGCTTTGCCAGGAGAAATGCTCATAAGCAGGGAGCTCAAGATCTAACTGTAGTTATGTACTGAATTGAAATGACCAGCTGGCCCCTACTACCATGAAGTATCTGAACAATTACTCCAGTGACCCTGGCAATTTTACTGGTCTCACAATGGTTACATTGGTTTCATCTGGGCAAGGCTCTGCTACACGAACAGGGAGCTCACAGTCTAGTCTCAGATTTATACTGCAGATGAATTTTATCTACCTTTTACAGTTACCTGAAAACCACTTACAAGGCAAGATTCACTTCAGCTTACAAGACTCCTGACAACCATGAGCATCTGCTTCATTTTTAGGTAAGAATATTAGATGACTTTTGGTTAACTTGCAGCCAAATTCCAGTTTGGAACTGTTGTTTCAACACACTGGTGGCCAGACTTCCACTGTCAGCAACTGAATATGCTCTCTTGCTCGTAATTTATATAATACTTACAGCATTACAGAAATGTGCAGTAGAAATGCAATGATTATTCTTATCTCTTTGGAAAGGCTGAATGCATTTACCTGTCTGAGATCATCTCCTCTGGGGAACTATTTAAAATAAAACCACTACATTCTGAAAATATGTCTTCAGCATGAGATTTGAGTATTTTTTGTCTTGGCCATAATAAAGTGCAAGAAATTGAATCAAAGTGCATTCCTAAGAATATGCACTTCTCCTGCATGTTTCTCTCTCTTTCCTGCACAAATGCAAACCCTGGAAGATGACAGATTTCAAAGTCATTTCATGGCATGAAACAGTATTTAGAAGCATGGTGTGTAGCACAGTTAGTCTATAAATGTGTCCAGACAAACATAAAAACATAAAATTAACCTTTCATGGCTAAGAGAGCACATTTTTTAGCCTACTCTTTAACTTAAACATGACTTTATAGGAGAAAGCAGCCTGTATGCTATGAAACAGTTCCTAGAGTCTTAGGTCAAACAAAGTGAGAAATGAATAGGTCTATTCATGCTTCAGACAGGATAATTCTGGTAAAGCTGGTGCTGACAAGTATTCAAGAGCAATGATGGAGGGGTCTGTCCTTGTTGTCGTTCTAATTGTGGTCATGAGTGACAAAATATGTGTTACTTTTGCCAGCCGAACAATCTTTCAGATTTGTAAAATAAAAACCATGCTCATGTAACTTGAATTCAAGAGAGAAAATTCATACACACAGGTGTGTGCTTTGTCTGAGCCTGTAATGACTCTGGCATAGTGGGACAAGGCTAGTAATTTTAAAGCACTAAAATGAGGAGAAAGGTGGTACCAGAGTGTGAAACCAGCCTGTGGACTCCCCCATTCACCAGCTCTGCCACCAAACTCCTCTATGATCCTGGTAAAATCCTCTGATTTCTAAATACTGCAAGTCCTCAGCTGTATTAAGATGCACAGTCTTTGCCTGGGCATGTGGGTTTAGTTTGGAAGCAGTCGTTTGGTACATCGTGTATCCTCCTTGTTCTGTGATGGGAACACCCAGAACCAGAAGTATTCTCCAGGTAGCACTACAGGACAAATAACACAAAGCAAAAAGACTAAAACAGCTATCATAAAGAATCAGGAGAATTGTCAGACTGACCCTCATTTTCAGTTACAGCAATATTACTCTCCCTCAGCCCTTGCTTCGAATCATGCTAAGTATCAAAGAAGCATTTTTCTCACCCAAACAGAATACCATTTTCCTTAGAAAGGAACTAAATCCAATGAATTAAACATTACCTTCCACAACAACAAAGGGAAATTAGTATCCCCTCTCACTTTCTTCTTCAGCAGGGCAAGGTAGGGACTTCACCCTGGACAGACAATTGAAATAGATCCCATAGGTATTTCCTACACCACTCCTTCAGACGGACCATATTAAAAATAAACTAATGCTGTAGGCAGCTTCAGAAAATGACTTCAATGGTATTTATTGCTTTGATAGGGTCAGTGCACAGTATGTGCATGTTGCCTTTTAAACATATGTTTCAGGCAGAGAATCAAAGCTAATTTCAGTGTGTGAAAAGCAAGCAGATTTCATTACTGATTGTGACTTTAACTTCAAAATGATAAGGATGCTGGATGTAGGTTCTGAATGTCCAAATGGGAATTTATGATGTAGAACTTCAGCTTTATCATCCATGGGCTTCAATACAGAAAGAAGAAAGACATTCTCTGCTAGGAGGAATCACACGGTTAACCCATAAGCCAGCTGCCTACCTTTCTCTCTCTCTTCTAATTCTCCCTGCAGCCATTTCCTCTTCATAACAGGTTAAAGGAAGAATGGCCATTGGCACGAACCATTTTTGGCATCCAGGCACTGTGTATGAGAGAGATCTGATTTTTTTTCCTACCACTGCGATACTGCTGTTTCAATTCTTTGCAGAAATGCCAGCATGATTCATAACAAACTCAACACAATCTGTGTCACAAAATGTAATAAAAGGCTTGTCAATAAGTCTTGGTATTGTGGGTTTTGGAGGTTTGTTTGATTGTTGGTTTGGGTTTTTTAATGAGGGTCCCTCTCATATTATTACATAAGTTGTAGTTCCCAACTTCAGACAGCCACCTGTAATAATCTTTCTTACAGAGTATACAGAAGGACATAGACCTGTAGAATTATTTAAAGGCATAGCCAGAAAAAAATGAATAACAAAATCAGGTTCAGGATAGATTTTCATCAGTGGTAAAAGCTAGAGAGTGTAAACATGGTAGCCTAAAGATAGGTGTCTAACTCAGACTTAGAAATGTAACCACATTTTCCACAAGATATTTGAGTACATATTTAATCTTGAAAGAAAATGTAGCTCATTCAATCCTGAAGAGAAAGCACTTTGTATAAGTACTCAAAGGTATATATTAACCTATGTAAAAATTTATGTACTCATTCAAATAGTAAGTATATATACATGTGCACATGTGCATACATGCTTATCTGTAGTACTGAATCAAGACTTGAAAGAGACTGATTTGCACAGTGGGTAAGCATTCACATCTTCACTTTGAGTCCAAGCCAAGTGCAAGATTTTGAAAATAATCAAACCTTTTTTGTTAATGCTCCTGACTACAGATACAGATGTGCACTAACTATTTTGTTAGGCTTTGTCCAGGTCTGTTTAACAGCACCACACTCCCCTAGGTTCAAATGACACCTCTGAAACAACTGAAGCAGTAAATCACACCTCTTTATTATCACCTCAACTAGAATGATAACAATGTCCTATGCTTGGTTAAACACCCATGGGAATTTCACCCAATAACATGAGGAAAATGTATCTTTCATTATTTTAGTTGGCTGTCTACAATTTCCATTGTATAGTTGGTAGTCAGTCACAAAGGACACAGTCCACTGAAGGAAAATGTATAGCATAAACAAGGGGTTAGCCATTTCAAGAGAGCAGAAAGGGAAGTGGAAATCGAAGGAAGAAAGGAAAGGATGACACAGTGCAATTTCTCAGCTTAGTAGCACAGCTGCTTAAACAACTGAATAGCAATCAATGGGTTAGTATTCAATTCAAGTTTAGATCACACTTAAATCTATTAGAATACTGCATATAATGAATGGCTCTTACTTATTTGGTATTCTATCTTGGAATTAATTAGCTCAGTTGTTATTCTGAAAAATAAATAAATAAATAAACAAACAAACAAACAAACAAGTTGGGTAGACAGGCCCAAAACCAAGAAAAACAACCACCTTGATTTCCCTGGTCATTAACAGTCTGACATTACTCAACAACACATGCTGAAATTGAATACTGCGAGAAACAACACAAGTGAGGTTTCTCAGCTGTTGGGTCAACAGCCTGATTTGTGTGTATGTACAGCTTGTGCCATCCCCTCCCCGTTGGGCTCTCATGAAGCACCATCAGAGGTTGTACCATCTGCTGGAGCACAGTTCAGAGATAGCTTTAAAATAATGATAGCTCTGGGAAATGATAATCACTGGGTCATAGAAAGCTGTACTGCAGTGTATAAATAAGATAACTGAAAGTGCTGAGCAGAGCATGTTTGCATTATGAAATGTATTTTCCAGTACAAAACCTGTCTTGAAAGCCTGGGGAATGCAACAGGATTGAAAACCAGAAGGAAAGCAACACTGCCCCAGAAGCTGCACAAAGGAGGAGGTGGATGGAGGAATGGTAAGCTGTAGTATTATTGACAGAGAAATGATAAAAGAGGAAGGAATTCAACAGTTATATCTATTTCGCTTGGTGCAATGGAATGAGATCAAAGGCTTACTTTCACATTAGCCCAGAATAATGTATACTCTATAAATGATGCAAAGCTAGGCCACATTCCCAAGATATGACAATGCCTCAAGGTGCCCCTGTGCTAAGTTCAGGTCAAGGCAACAGGCTCCAGCATATGAAATTCTTTTTCAAAGCACACAAACATAGCTAAATCATTGGGCATGGAGACTGATAACATTCAGGACAGACATCATGTCCTCCATTGGTTTCTATGTTCCCATAGATGGCATTGAAAATTTAGATACTTTTCATTCACTTGCAGGTTTTTTTCCTAGTTGCTCCTGATCTTTCAAAGCACACAGACTGTCCACTCAAGCACAAATTGAAGCTCAGGCTAAGAAAGTGGGGCTTTGTTTTTGGTTGTTTTTTTTTTATTTCACAGAATCACTAGGTTGAAAAAGACTTTAGAGATCAACTCCAACTGTACTTGTCCACTACTAAATTCTGATGTTTCCTCTCTGATATTTGAGAAAACATCAGAAGATACTCTCTAATTCCTGAGATGTAGCTCAGACCCACTTCTACATTGACAACCTCTGCGATGTTGACTATCCAGGACAACCCTTTCAATGACTGAAAGAAAAAAAACTATGTCAGATCGTTCTTAAAAACCTCAGCTTAATTTTTTGAGAGATACATTTGCAAAGCCATCTAAAGATTCAGATCGGTACTGATTGGACCAAGGGTATCCAGGTGTTTTGGATACCTTAAACAAACTATCAGGACTCATCCATATCTATATTCTTTTAATAAATCTTATTCCCCCAGGACTCTCCCATTAGTTAAGAGGAGATTAATAATTATTTTCCCCCACCTTTCATGTTTTTGGTTACTGCGGTATGTGTTGCCATACCAACAGCAATCCAGCCTGGCGGTAGGACAGAGGTGGAAGTGTGGAGGTGCAGGCATCCCAGGCCAAGCAAAAAAAATCTCCTCTCTGTCCCTCCCTCCCATCTCCAGTCCCTCCTTGCCTCCCTCCCTCTCCGTGGAAGAGAAGCTGTTTCTCTTTGTGAGAGAGCACAAAGGGAAAGAAAGAAAGAAAAGCAATTGTCCATTAAGCTCAGCAGAGCCTCGGGGCTTTCAGCAGAGGATGCTACAGCCTGAGGAGAGCGATGCGCACCGAAGGCTGATTTTAAAAGGACAGTCCAACCCCAGCTACACTGAGCTGCCTCCAGCGGTCCCCCAGCCCGTGAGGAACATGTGGCACCGAAAGACTCACTGACATCTCCCCGTGTTTTGCTTTCCACGGGCAGGCACAGCTTCAGAGCAGCTGGGAGAGCGAATTCCCGGCTATTAAGGCGGTACCGCTTGATTCCAGCAGCCAAGCCCTCCCTGGGAGCACGCAGGAGGCACCACCGAGTTGGTGAGTCTTTTGGGTCCTTTCCTACTTGCTAAAAATATCAGCTGATCTGTAAATGTCACTGCAGGAAAGATGAAACAGATATATTCACTCCTTGCCAGAGATTGTAAATCCTCCAGATTCCAACCTAATGGAGGGAAATAAACCATGTATCCAATGCCAAACCTGTGTCCCTGTGTCCCAGACACCTTTCTCAAGTCATCCGAATTTGAAAGGAACTGGCCATAAATACAGTGAAGAAGGTACTTATGAGTCTGGAAAGAATTTGAAAGAGCCACAGAAATGACTCAGCTAAGGGTAGATGCAATAAAACTGTGCTTATATTTATGTATATGCGTGTGAATGTAAACAATAATTTATGGCACAGAAGAAATAAAACAGGAACTTCCTGTCACCTTTTCTCATGATACATGAGGAGAATGAGTGTAAACTAAAATGAAGCAAGTCAAAACTACTACAAAACTATCTCACTTTATAGCCATAAGGTAGTCCAGACCACACAACACCACCGACATTACAAGTTCCACCATGCTTAAGACCAGAATCAGAAATCCTTGAATATCTAGGGGTACAATTATCTGTTAAAAGTAAACAAGCCCCAGGAAATACAAGAACCCTTTGGGAGGATAGGAAAGTATCCATTCATTACTAAGAATGACAGAAGATCTGTGAAATGAGGAAACTTAATGCTGGGGCATCTACAGCAAGGAGTGCTGATGTGCATTTACCAAAAGAATATCCAGGCCTTTATGGGACTGAGCTTGCCTTTGAAGACAGGAACTCCAAGCCAAGGTAGAACTAAACAGTAAAGCAAGAAAGAAAAAAAGCAAATGAGTGGTATTAGGATTGTTGTTGCAGTTTAGGGCCCTCTCTTTTCCATGACAGACTTCCATGGTAAGGCCATCAGGTCCCCTGTGTTGTAAGAGGAATGGCACAAGCACCCAACACACAATTGCACACAGAGCACTCCTAGAATCATTAGGTTGAAAAAGACCTTTGAGGTCATCAACTCCAACTGTACCTGCCCACTACTAAATCATATCCCTTAGAACTTCATCTACCTGTCTTTTAAACATCTCCAGGAATGGTGACTTAACCACCTCCCTGGGCAGCCTCTGCCAGTCCTTGATAACCTGTGAAGAAATTTTTTCCTAATGTCCAATCTAAACTTCCTCTCATGCAGCTTTAAGGTCATTCCCTCTTTCCCACTTGTCCTATCACCTATGGCTTAGGAGAAGACACCAACACCCACTTCTCTACAACCTCCTTTTAGGTAGTTGTAGAGAGCAATAAGGTGTCCCCTCAGCCTCCTCTTCTCCAGGCTAAATAACCCCAGTTCCCTCAGCTGCTCCTCATAAGACTTGTTCTCCAGCCCCTTCACCAGCTTTGTCACACTTCTCTGGAGATGCTCCAGGACCTCAACGTCTTTCTTGTAGTCAAAGAATGGACCACTCACAGAAACAATGTTTTCTCTGAGCTGACAGCCCCAGCCTGTGCCCAAACCAAATTCAGGCTCTTTGGCCCTGCAGGACCAACCCACACCCACCAGATGTTCCAGTGGGACCCTTCATCAAACACTTCCTTTTCCAACATTCCATGCCCCCACAGCAAAGGGCCTCTTCAGCCTGCATCTGCTCCCCAGCCCTCTCTCCTCCCATGCTGGGCTGACCCTGTATCTACTTCTACAGTTTCAGATCTTCCCAGTATTTTGTCCAGTCCCAACCTTCACTGCAGGTTGTTTTTTTCCTCATACTTCATGACCAGATCCATAAGTCAATACAAAGAGGATATCCTGGTCATGTCACCACAGCTGATACAGATCTTCTCCACCCTCAGCTCATGACCTTTTCTGTTTAGCTCCCAATTTCCTAAGGTGTCTGTCTACAATCTACAAGACCAAACTGGCATATTTCTCCATCATCCTTCCCTTGGGCCCCACTCCCTTTAGTAACTTGATCTTCAGACTACAACGATGACAAGAAATGAAAGAGTTTGACACAGCTAATGCAGTGAGGGTTAGGTGCACAGAGAAATAGCTTTATATGTGTAAGTACTTTCTTGGACTGGACAACTGATGATTATTCTTCATGACCTGAAGACTCTTTTCTTCCCTACTCACACTCCCATCAAATCCTCCTGGATGAGTAAACATCTATCTCTCGGGAATCTCAAGACCTCTGATATGAAGAACAGGTTTAGCAATTCCTTTGAGATATTTCAATGGAATGGTTGTACCACTTTTAGAAACTATCCTTGCTAAGAACTGTGAAGTTGGAGTGTCCAGGAACAGATCCACTCACTTTGTCATGATTTTGTCATGAACAGGGAAAAAAGCTAGATCTTTTTAACTCTGTTGCTGGCCAAGGGGATTGTAGGGGTAACTAGATGAGCAGATGTAGGCCAGGCATAGCCTCCTACTGTTCTTGGTGGAGCTACATTTAAGGGTGATCCCTTAACTAGAAATAATGAAATGGACATCCATGACAGCATCTGGAATTATTCCTGGATATACTTCAGTGAGAGCAAATGCAGTAAGGGTGGACAATTTGTATTATGGGAAGAGGCAGCCACAGAGAGGTGGGAGAGCATGGAGGCCTCAGTTAGGAGGAAAGTAATGTGAAGGAAGAAACAAGAGCAGCAGCCAACTCTGCTGACAAAATGGGGAAGCAACGCTACAGGTCACACTGTAATCATACTAGCCTACTAGGTTTCATTTTTGTGCAGGAATTACATTGGGAGCACAGTTGCTCCCCCCAGACTTAAAAAAAAAGTGAATTGTTAAGTTAAAATGAGGGGAAGTAAAATATCACTACAATGAATGAAAATAAAATATCCTTGATCAAGCACCATCATTAACAGAGATGAGTGGTTAAACAACAGCCCTAGCTACATCAGGACAACTTCTCCCTCCAATTTCCCCCAGCCTCTTCACCACTGTGAGTTAAAGAAATAATAGTTGTGAAGTTAGTGTGAAAGTGGTTATTAACTGCTGTTTTGTATTGATGCAAAAAAAAAAATTAACAGATTAATACTTTGTTATTGTATTTTCTTTAGCTACATGTTTAAATATCGATAAAAGCTTTAAGGATGTACACCGGATAATTACTTCCTTGGAAAGTCCATTAGACTTCCTATGCTGGAGAACAAACACCACAAGAAAGGTTAAAGATCTGAACAGTTTTTGACGTGAAAGCTCATTTTTCCTCCACCTTTTAAAAGTAGAAAACGTCCTTGGGGGCAAATAAATAGCAATTATGCTGCCAAAGCCAAAGGAGAGCTCCTCAGTGAAGATGGAAATCCACTCCTTAGCATTCTTATCTCTTCTCTGTCTCACAGGCATGCCAGAGGCACAAAACACAGGAAAAGGCCACACATCCATTTGTAGCAATTTCAACACAACTCCAGGTCCCATTCTCACCTCTCCAAACATTCTGGAAATGCTGTTTCTGGGTAATGTTGGGCACTCTAGTGACCTTTACAACATGCCAGCTAGCTTTGGGCTCAAATTTATAGCCCCACCACTATCAGCAGAGAGTGTTTTCATGTTTTACAGCATAAAGGGCCAAACTGTAACTTTTGGGCTCCACATGCAGGCTTAATACGTTCAGCAGAACATAGGCCAGGTTTCCTGATAACTGCTTTCTTCACAACGATGTTAGCTTCTCCTTGAAATAAATACTCCTGAATTTTATTCCCACATGCTATGCCTCCTCGAAAGGCATTCATATTGCATCTGCACAGCTCTGAAGAGAGGAATCCAAACACAGAATTCTTGATCACATGCAACACAGTACTTCTCACTTCATATTTTATCCTTTAAAGTGACACAACCCAATGCTCAGCCTGCTTTTTCCACCTGACATAGCGATGACTTGGAAGACAAAGTTCCACTCCCCCTTTTATTGATCACAGCTTTTATTGATTAGTATTTGTCTGCATTATCTGCTTGGGTTATTTACTGTCTCAGTGACGGGATCAAAATCATGCTGAGTTATCTTTATACTGCTGCTGCGAAAAACTACTAGCATAAATGGAAGAAGTTCTTTCTTTATACTCGTCTCAATTCAATTGGTTAGGGTCACATCCCAAGCTGAATGTGTGGGTAGAGAGCTACATGGCACAGCAGTGTCTGGATGAAAAAAGCTTTGGCTCTGGAGGCTGTCCTCACCCTACCCCAAACCCTTGTCTGATGGGAATCCATAGCAGGTAGGCTTCTCTGATGTTTCCACATAGAGACAAAGGGGTTCCACCTCCTGAAAAGGAAAGGAATCCAACTTGTAAATCTAACCAACAAGTTTTCAATTACCATTTTACAGTCATAACTGTGAAAGCTGAGGATTATTCGTTCTTTGGAACGAGGACTTATAGCATTAGCTCCTCACATAGGCAGAGGATGTAGACACAATCTAGGATTCCTGGGAAACCTGGATGCTCCAGTCCTTCTGTAGGTGCCTCCCTCTTGCACAAACTTGCTTTGCAGGGTGTACAGAAATTTCAACAGAAGGCTTCTCTAGCTAGGAGGAACTCAGCATGCACAGGCCCTCCATGTTGGTCACCAGCTTAAACAGCATCCTGCAGCACAAAGGCTTGAAACACACTATGTGAGGAACAGCACTCTCAGTTATACCAGCAGCCTTGATAAGGCAATGGTACCTTGGCTTCACCTTTGTGTCACCAAGCTCCAGTTAGCTTACTGAGTGTGACCCATCCCTTCCTCCTCTTCAGACATGGGCTGTGCTTGGTTCCTCAGCAGCTGAACCTCACTTCTGCTTTATGCCCAGACCAGATTTAGAGTTAAATCCTCCAAGTGTCTGTCTTGTGCAGATCAGCCTTCCTCTTTTGCAGCATTTCTGCATGTAACAGGATGGCATTATAATTCCCATTACATACTACACTTCAAACACCCCTCATGGTAGACTTCTTGCATTTAGAAGAAGTATAGCATCTGAAACTTCTGTACTCTGTCCTGCCATCTCAAAGTACTTCAAAGAAGCATTAGATCTAACAGAGTTAATAATTAACTGGTATCAGATAAAATCCAGCAAAAATCTGCACATATATGGATCTATAGACAAACTGATATTCATGTATACGTATATATATGATAGTTTGTGCATATGTGAGGTGTGACACCAAAAAAAAAGAGACTAAGCCTATAGCTCAGGAATCAAAAATGGGAGGGGAGAGACAAAAAATTATTCTAGATCTTGTTCTAATCTGTCTCAGTAAGACAAGGCTCAGTGTGATTGCTTCACTCAGTATGAGGGGCCATGTGTTTAAACAGAGAGGTTCTCTTACCCTCTGTCTGAAAATGTTGGTGTGCAAGAGCAAATGGTGAGTTAGCATCAACTTTCCTGTGGAACTGATGAAACTTATGATGGAAATTTTAAAATTATTGACTGAGACTCACAGTAAAGAGATCCCAAATATCAAGTCAGGTGCTCAAAGGTTTTCATTTTTGTCAGTAGAAGATATGAAAGAAAAAAACAATGGAAATTCTCAGCAACCTGCCAAAAAAAAATCTGAGAAGTTGCTTGGGATGTTGGTAGCATCATATGCAGCTGTGTGTCAGCTCAGAATGGAGCTATTTTGAAGGTTATCATAGCTGATTTTCTTGATTTTTTTATACAAAAAGTGTTACAGGTACAGTCTCACTTTATTTGTGTCACACCCATATATAGACTTTAGGTTGACATAGCTAGACAGAAAAGGGCTCTCAAAAGCAAAGGGGCTATTTGCTTCTGCAGAATGAAGCATGCCCTAATTAAATGTATGGTTGCTCACAATTTTTGCAATAGGAGATTCAAATGAATGTTCTCCTTCTGTGAAACACTGACTTCAGGGATGTCACCTAAGGTCTACCTCACCAGCACAAAGATTACTACCGACTTCAGCAGGACCTGAAGCCACACTAAGTTTCTCTTTCAAAAACAGCTTTTGGAAACCAACTCATGTACCTGAACCAAGTTTTGGCTACTTTGTTCCTCTGTTTCTTAAATAATGGCCATCTTAGCCTCCTAGATGGAGATCTGGGAACTTGGTTTAGATCAGTCTTATTTTAGAAGTGCTGAGCACTTTCTGGGCTAGGGAGCAATTGGGAATTGGGAGAAATTTCATCACAGCATCTACTCTGGAAAACTGCCGTCCTTTTAAGCGGTCCTAGGTCTGACTGTTTCTGGACCTGGCCAAGGTCACACCACACACATGCAATCCCTTAGGCTGCTGCTAGGTAGAGTTGAAGCATAGTAGCTCTTGTCTGTCACTAAGTACCATGTAAAGCAGCATTGCTGTCACAGTCACAAAGGCAGGCAATTCAATTTTCTCTTGCCCCACTTTCACACAACAGAAAGCCAGCCTGTTCAAGTGCACCATTCTTGGTTTTATATTCCCATAGCTAATAGGAGAATTAGGACAAAAACCAGGCAGGATTTTGGCCTCAGCTAACAAAAGATGAGTGTGCTAGGAATATGAGCCTGTTTACAGTTCCTTTCTGATAACCACAGTGATGTATTTGTAGCACTTTCACAGATATACATCCTCTCTCCTCAGACTTATTCTAGCTGATCCATATAATGTATGCAGAAGGCTTGGTTCTCACCAAATAACCAAATAGAAACAGAAAGGAAGATTTTCTGTGAGAAAAATCTATTTTTTTTCTGTGAATATTAATCATTTCAGCTGTGATAGCGAAGTGATAAGAGTGAAAACGCCAAGAATTGCTCCAGGGCTCCACACAGATGACTATTGTAGGAAATACATTTGCTGGAGATAACACTGCTTAAACTCGGAATCATTATACAGTACACAGTTAACTCAAACCACCCTGTTCCCCAAGATTTAAACAGAATTAATGTGACATCCCAGTTGAATCCGGAACTCAGCAACTCAGAAAATAAAAGTGACAAATTAAAGCAAGTTCCATATGTGTTTTAATCTTAAATAGCAAAAAGAAAACCATTATGCCAGATGATAGGAAAGCAATATGGTCCCAATACACTGTTCATCTCCTTAACAGCTTTAAATAATGCTTGGTACATTTTGCAGTGAGAAGAGTACAGGGATTGCTCTAAAAATTTCCATGGGTAAGGTAAAGGTCACCACCTTTTAGCCTGGAAAGTCAGAATAGATTTTGGACCAAACAACATGCATCATCCAAATATGCTGATCATTTCTTCATTGTAATATATTTCCATAACATGGTGAAAATCTTTGCATTTCAAACAGAATAAAAAGATCTAATAAATTAATGCATTTACTTTCTTTGGAAAATACATAGTAACTATTCCCAGGGGAAACTTGTGTTACTCCATCCAATTTTTTCTTCTAATCTTATTTATACTGTAATACATTAAGGCTCCATGAAGTTCACAATTCTTAAAGGCAGCCCTTGTAAAAGAATACTTTACAGGGTAATACTATCATTCCTTTCTGAACAGATAGGGTTTAAGGCACAGAGAGGCTGTCAGGCACCCAAGGGCATCCAGAACACCAATGGCAGACCTGGAACTGACTGTATGTACTAGTCTTCTTCCATGTACTTCAGCACACACTTTCAATTCAGGTAGGTAGATGACCATTGCTTTAACAAAGATGAAAGGCCACTTATTTCCTCTTAGGGAAGGGTTCATTTCCTAGTTTTGGTGTGGAAATAGTTGTTTTTCACAAGAAGCCAGGAAGGAACATGGCCACAGCACCTGACCCAGACTGGCCAAAGGGATATTCAACAGCATGAGGTCATGCTCAGTGTATACAAAAGCAGTGTTAGTGGTATGGAGATGGGACACAGTTTCTGGCATGGTCTCAGCAGCACAGTCCTCAGCACAGCTGCAGCACAGCTCAGTCTCCTCAGCATCGTTTTGTGCTCACTCTTCATGACACAGTTCTTGGCACAAATGGAGATTTCAGTTTTAGAGCAGTTAGGTGGTGCTGTCTGGTCTGTGAGTTAGTTTCCATTGCGTATCACCAATTTTGTGTGTTGTGTTTACTCTCCCTTTCCTGCCCTGTTAAACTGTTCTTATCTCAGCCCATGAGTTTTACCTTTTCTTTTCCATTCACCTAGGAAGGAGGGACAGAGTAGTCACATGGTTCTTTGTTTCCAGCTATGCTCCACATGATTCTTTGTGCCAACTGCTGGGTTAAACAATTGCAAAAAGTCACAGAACTGCCAGCAATGGAATTTGCACTTGCCATTGGCATGCGCCTTCTGTGCACCATGTGAGAAAGCACTAATGGGTAATTGAAGATAGATGGTCAAAATGTGTGCTAACAACTGACTATTGCACCTATGTGGAAGAACTGGCTGCTAATGGAATAAAAGCAACACTGTAACTTACCTTAAAGAAATAGTGAAAAAGAAAAAAAGGCCTCTGCTATAATTAAAGTTAATCATCCTTCCATTGTAAAAACTGGCTCTAAGTGGCATTAAAAAGAGTTTTTTATTAAAACCAGTTGTGCCTGTTTTCTTTGTCTATGCCTCCTTCTTCCCTACGACCATCAGTCTCAGGTCATTCTCCCTTTATCCTTTTACCTCACCAGATTTTCTTCTCCTGCTAATTTACTGTAACAGAAGCAGCAGCAGGGTTTTTCTATTCATCAGTGAAGAGATCTGAGCTATGCACCTCTGGAAACTTATGCATATTTACAATACCGTCAGGACAGCTCAGTTACGACGTTGGCTTGGACAGTCTGCACTCTAACAGTCCAAAACTAATAAAATAGCACTGCTTAAAGCCTCAAAACATGAGAAATTTCTAGGTAAGTTTTTTAAAAGGGGAGAAGAAAAAATCCTAAAAATTAACAATGTTTTGGAAATTTCTAATTATGAGAATCTGTGCATTACAAGGAATAAATGCTAAGAAAATGGAAGATATAGCACAAAGAAGGATCACACAATGGCATAATAAGACTGATAAGAGGAATCACAAAGGAGATAACAGTATCTTCTTACACATATATGAAACCTTTCATTTTGAAAAAAATTACAGCCTACAGGTAAACTCCTCTAGCTTGTGCTAGTATGAAATTAATTTTGACCTAGTTTTTTTATTTTATGTGATAATATATAATATGAAATTAAAAGGTCAAAACATAAAAGTTTTAGCCTGCCTTTTGAAGCACTGATACATTGCATTTTGTCAACATGAGGACATTCAGATATTTGTCAGAAGTTTTTGATTTGTTCTTCTTTCACCATCTCAAAATGAAACTGGAGGAACCTATCAAGATATTGAGACAGATGAAAAAAGTAATGATGTTATGATATGTTCTCCAAAAGTGACACTGCACAGGCAGCTGATGAAAGCAGTATGTAACAGCAGAAAGAACATGGCCAGGATACCAAGTCTGGCTTTCTAAGCTCTGCTATGGATCACTTTAACAAGTGATCTGGAGCTTATTAGGTATATCACATTGATTAAGTTTATATATACTGAATGAAATCAGATATTTTTATGTGAAAACTCAAACAATGCTACAGGTAAAGAAGATTATCCACCAGGTAAAGACTGAAGTCTCTTTAGAGAGGGAGAACCTCAAAGCACTACTCAGACCTATAATAAATTTAGAGCAGCATCACAGTAATGAAACTCCATACTTGACATGCATACACAACAAAGAGATGCCACCTCTAAGCTGCATCTCCCATAACAAAGCAGTAGGTTAAATTATGTAGGTAGCCTTAGCCTAAGAAATAACATCTTCTGATACACTGAAGACTGAATACAAGAATGGATGAGGAACGTATTTTATGTCATGAGAACAGCATAAAAAAAAAGAACAGAAACAGAAATGACAAAACCTATAGTCCTGCCAATAAATGGTAGTTAGGGTATGGGGTTAATGGTATGGTTTCCTTCCTTCACAAGTGACAGTAGCTCTTTAAGATTTCAGTACAGTATCTTTCATCAATAAATCCAGAGGGAATTTCTTCTTTGATAATAATACGGGAAAAATTATTGTATTCCAAAAGGGGGGAAAAGGGTATTAAAACCAAATGTTTGTACACAGACATTCCACAGGACAAGAACAAGTTGATACCTGCATCTTCACCTGGAAAACCTTAACAAACAAAATATATACAGCACAACTGAACATGCTCCTGGCCTGTTTCGCATTCCCATTACATCAGCTCTTCTCAGTTTCAGCCATACGTTCATTTAACCTCAAGCAGGGCAACAGTTCCTCTTAAGCAGACTTTCTTTTGAGAGACAATTCATTTTACTTTCCAAATTTCTTCCATTCCTGGTGAGCCTTATCCTCTCCATGTCAAAATTCCTTTGTATCCCAAACAGTGACTGCTAAAGTAGAAATGACAGGCAGTCCTTCCAGCCAAGGGCAGAAATTCACGGCATCCTAGGTTTCCAGCCAGAATCCTCCTTTCTCTGCCCTACTATATGCATCTGAGTTACACAGTGAGACCGATCTCCAGGTTTTGGCACACTAAGAAGCATGATTTTCACCTCCAGCAATTAATGCTTAATGAAAAAAACAGTAGCCACAACAATTCCTTACCAAGATTCCAGACCATCTGTTACTGTCTTGTTAGTATACACTTTCTAGAGTGACCAATCTACTTCATACCAACAGTGTGGTATGCATCTGTTAAAGAAATATTTTACTGCACAGGTTCTGGCTGTATTTCTGATGTGGGGAAAAGATGCAAAGAAGGCCAAAATAAACACTGGCTTGCTTATTTTAAGATTAATCTCTTGCTCAAGCTCACATAAATAAATCTCACCCAGGACACAAGAAGGTGGAGTTACATTGGTGAATATCTTGGGCTTGTCTTGGGAAGGTTGCTAAGAATAAATAGAATATTTCAATTTAACTGTTTTTTAATGATCTATGCATGCAGCCTTCCTTTCATTTTCCCTACAGTGTTGTCAAGCTACTACACACAGACCAGCAGTAGGGAACAAAGGGATTTGTTTCCAATATATTTGAAAAAAGAGGTACCAGCACTTTTGTGTGTCAATACTCATTCGAATGTGCCCATTTGATATTTTACTGACAGAATTGGAAATATGTTTGAATTTCAAACATGTCAAAATGGCTGGGATGCAGGGATTATTTTCCCTTGAGGGCAGATAAACAAGATGGATGGTCTAAACTCCGAATCGCCTAATGATCAAAATGCAAGGTAAGCCGTCATAGAGAAGGCTCTTCTCATCTTTACTGACAGCATGAATTCTGCTGAATTATTTCTAGTCTTTCTGATTAATGGGGCTAGTGACTAACTAGTTCATGAACCTTGCTCATAAATGGCACTTTGATAACCACCTAATGTTCACTTTGAGAGAAAGACCTCACTGGTGTAGGCTGGAGATGTGCTCTCCAACAAGACCTGTCCTTGGACAATTCCATAGCTAGCAGTGGGTGCACAGAGGCAGTCAGGCTGTTATGGTGGAGTCACAGCCCCAGCTGGGAACTCAGATCCCCACTGCCCCAAATGGAAAAGAAAAATAGGGCTGCACCCAGCGTTTGCCCCAGGCTGACAGCAGCCATGTCATCACTGGCCTTGCATAACTCCTGTGACTGTAGTGTGGAGCAAACACATTTCTGCATGGTAGAATGCCTTCCTCAAATGGAGAATCAGTCAGGACAGTAACATCTTCTTTTGTGAAGGGTGAGATCAGTGCACCTTGGAAGATGTTGCACATGCTCCTCACACTGTGGCATACTAGGGACACCTCTGACACACTGCTGTTCTGTGTGGTACTACTTCTTCTAGAGGGAATTGGTCCAACCAGTTGCCACCAATGAAGAGGTGAGGGAGTACCACCAGGATGTCCTCTAGCAGCACAACGCTGCTCTTTAACAAGACAAAAGTGCATACATCAGACCCAGACAAGTGTCTGCTCATCAAACAGTCCAAGATACACTTCACCACACTGGAAGTAAACTGGGTTCTTTGACCAATACTTCGGTGAGCACCTCGTAAAAAGGAGAATTATTTCATTACTCTATTTCATTACTCTATTTCATTACTCTATTTCATTACTCCCAGTTTCTGCTTTCTTCCTTGCCAGGAAGAGCTAGAATTAATTTGTCATTACATCTGGAGGCTAAAGTCTCATATCACAGAATCACAGAATCACCGGGTTGGAAGAGACCCACTGGATCATCGAGTCCAACCACTCCCACAAAACACTAAACAATGACCCTCAGGACCTCATCCACTCGTAACTTAAACACCTCCAGGGAAGGCAAATCAACCACCTCCCTGGGCAGCATATTCCAGTGCCTAATGACCCTTTCCGTAAAAAACTTCTTCCTAATATCCAACCTAAACCTCCCCTGGCGGAGCTTGAGGCCATTCCCCCTTGTCCTGTCCCCTGACACCTGGGAGAAGAGGCCAGCTCCCTCCTCTCTACAACCTCCCTTCAGGTATTTGTAGAGAGCAATGAGGTCTCCCCTCAGCCTCCTCTTCTCCAGGCTAAACAGCCCCAGCTCTCTCAGCCGCTCCTCATAAGGCCTGTTCTCGAGCCCCTTCACCAGTTTCGTTGCTCTTCTCTGGACACTCTCCAGAGCGTCAACATCCTTCTTGTGCTGAGGGGCCCAGAACTGCACACAGTATTCAAGGAGCGGTCTCACCAGTGCCGAGTACAGAGGGAGAATAACCTCCCTGGACCTGCTGGTCACACCGTTTCTGATACAAGCCAGGATGCCATTGGCCTTCTTGACCACCTGGGCACACTGCTGGCTCATGTTCAGCCGACTGTCGACCAACACCCCCAGGTCCCTCTCCTCCAGGCAGCTCTCCAAACAGACCTCACCCAGTCTGTAGCTCTGCATAGGGTTGTTGTGTTTTATATCCTACTCTTCTCCATAAATGCTCCCAGCTACCCCATGTCAGGGTCAGAGCTTGAACCTATGGAAAAGGACATGTAGACTTTGGCTTTATAACTCTTCTGAAACCCTAGTAGCATGTCAGCATTTCATCTTAACTCATCACAACATTCAGGGATTTTGTTTGCTGGGCAGGTGTTTAGTTCTAACTCCTGTGACTGCAGTGTGGAACAAACACATTTCTGTAGAGTAAAATGCCTTCCTCAACTAGAGAGTCAGTTTGTAGAGCAACGTCTTCTCCTGTGAGGAGTGAGATCAGTTTTAAGAGGTATCAGTGTACTTTAACACTAGGAAGAACTTGTTCCACTGCAAGTGGGGAAATTGTCTTGCTTGAATTATTTCACCTAATGAAGAGGAGAACATTTAAATTACTACAGCCACTTTCTTAGCTATTACGACATTCAAAGAGCACTAGCAGGACTTTCCCAGTGTCCTGCAGTACACTCTGAGCTGTGATTGTGTTTCAGCACTGGCAAGAAGTTTTTTGGATGTCCCCTGTTGTACCAGGGCACACACCCAGAAGGACTTCTTCACCCCAAGTAAGATGCTAGTATTACCTGGGGACCATGTTAAGAGTGACACCACAGATTCATGTCCAGGACCTACACTTTGAGATTGAACATGTATTTCCATACAGACAGATTTTCCCCCAGCATTCAGTTCTGAAAATGTGTCTCTGGATGCCATACCAAATGGAGTCACACATGAGCAGATCAGAGGGAAGACAGCTTAAAAATTCTATGCTATTATGCATTGTTTTTCTCTGATTAACGCTGATTATGTTGACATGGGTTACATAAAGTGGAAAGCCACACCTTGTGCCCTCTCATCCCTGTGGTCCAGGATCCACATACTTAATCCACCTGTAACTGAGGCCCAGCACTGACCTGCCATATTTAAAGAGGTGTAGAACACCATACTGTTTTATCATTAAGTCACAGACTTCCCTTTGGACTCGTCTCTCCCCCAGTTAAGAGAAGGGCAACCCAAGACTTGGGAGAGGTTTGTATCCCAGAGTGCTGCTTCTCTACATGAAGACACATCCACTGAGGACCACTGCAATGGCAGCTCCTGCCAAGAAAGTCAGACACACACAATGAGGGTGCAGACTGTCCTGATCCTTCATGTAGTAGTCACACAGGCATCTGCATATCTGCTGGTACTGGCAGATTTTTCTTTACCACAAGCTGAGTATTTTTTATGCCAATATCTGAACCTCTGATCTCAGTGGTGCTTTCAAAAGGTTGAGTGCAAAAAATCCTCCAGCTGACATTCTTGGTCTCTCTCCTACTTCTTCTCAAACAACAAAACCACAAGCCTAGCCTCAACCAAAAAGACTATCATTCAGTACATCACTGGCAAAACCCAGCATATATGACTGTGGTCTTCTGTTTTCTTCACCTATAGAAAGAAAAAGCTGTGCAGCTACATTCAGTCCAGAAATCTCTAGAGTTCAAAGGTTGGCTCAGAAAAAAAGAGAAAACGAAAAGGAAACGTGAGCAGCTGTGCAGCTTCTATTGCAGCAGTCCTATCAGGCATTGCTTTTGCTGGGTTTTGTCCTGTGGTGGCCCAGTGTAACTGAGTAGCTCTGCCAGATGTTGATACAAAATTTCATGCAAGTTATCTTCTTCTTTGTGGTGTGCAAGTCCTCCTGGCTTCTGCCTGTGGCACACAAATACGAAAGAGAGGAACCATTCTAACAACCCTAGGAGACACCATCCACTCCAAGTAAGTACCTAATTACATCCAGTTGATTTAAGAGAAGGGTAGCCTTTGCAAAAAGACTGGAGTTGTTCTATTAGCTAGCCAACAATAGTTTTGAGCTTACAAAAACACCAAAGCAAGACTCAGACTGAAATTTCTTCACAACATTCAGCTCTGGATAGATAACTGCAAGTATGCTGAAGAGGAGTTTTGGTGTAAAAAAACTCTTCTCCAGGTCGGAGAATTAAGAGATGGGTAGAGATACGCATTATTCAACTCAGTTCTGTTCTGATGGTTTGCTCAGCTCAGCGGCTGCATTGCAAAAGGTAAACAGGTTTCTACCCATAATCTTGTTGTCTCTGAGCAGCAATCCATCTGTCTCTCATTTATAGACTTGTCTAGTGATGCGTCTTCTTACCCAGGTGACACTCCCTTCAGGTACTATTTTAATACCATTGAAGACAGACGAAACCCCAGATTCGCCTAAGCAAATTTAAAAGAGCTATTTAAAGATAAAGATGCAGCAAAGCTGAAGCTAATGCAATAAAGATTTCTCAGGAGGGTTCCTAAATGGAGAAATTACTGAGAAAGAAAATAATTCACTAGAAAGCTCTACCAAATAAAATTAACTATATCAGTTTCTAGTTAAGATACTATAGTAAAGTATGTACACCTATAGAGATAACTTGGTATTTTAAATCTCATTCCTAAGAGGCTTCAGACTACTAGTGAAAGATTTAAGTTCTACTCTAGTCTTTGACAAAAATATCTAATGTTCAATTTAGAAACTTCTTAAGAGACTGAAACCTGTGCTGTTTTTCAGCACACAGAGGACAGAAAATTCCATACTTCATGACATAAAGATGCTGGGAAACAGTTAATAGGGCAGTGGCTAGAATCTCAAAAGTTCAGTGCCATGATCTGGAAACCTATGCACCATGGGTCAGTTTGCATACTGCAAATTCTCTTATGAAGATGGAGGTTATTTGCCCTCTCTTTAAGTAGATAATTACTCATACTATTCAGATAGAGTCCCTTGCACAAAGGAATGGAAGTTGTTGAGATGAACAAGTTTTTCAAGTCTAACAAAAAGGTCAGTTCCTTAGGGTAAATGGATTATTTTGCTAACTAGCCAAAATTCCCCTTGACAAAGAGGACCTGCGGCTATAAAAATGTCCCAGTTCTTACTATAAATTTTAGATTAAATGTGCAAAGGCAGAAGTGAAACCTGATCCCAGATTCTGGAGAGACATGCACAAGGATATTAAGGAAGAAAGATCATGGACTGATTAGAAAGGTCTGATCAGAGCCTAAAGAAAACTCAAGAGCAATGTCTAATGTGAACCAAGGTTAAGCATTAGCAGATGTTTCACTGTTCAGTCTCAGTCTGTAAACGACTCCTTGGACTATCTGATGCAGAAAGTTTGTTAGAAAAGCTTTGGAATCTCAACCAATTTTCCACCCAGTAACTGTGCTTGGGACTGTCCTAGTCAGGACCCAGATGGAGGACCTTGCACTTGGCCTCATGAGCTTCAAGAGGTTTGTATAGTCCATCTCTCATGTCTGTCAAGGTCCCTCTGGATGGTATTACTTCCCTCCAGCATGTCAACCACACAGCCTGGTGTCATCCACAAACTTGCCAAGGCTGTCTTCAACCCCATTGTCCATGTCTCCAACAAAGATGTTAAACAACACTGGTACCAATACCAACCCCTGCAGAACATCACTCATCACTAGTCTCCACTTGAGCATTGACCCACTGACCACAACTCTTAAAGTGCAACCATCCAGCCAATTCCTTATCCACCAGATGGTCCATCCATCAAATCCATGTCTCTCCAATTTAGAGACAAGAATGTCATGCAGGGCAATGTCAAATGCTTTGCAGAATTCCAGTTAGATTATGCCAGTTACTCTTACTTTATGCACCAATGCTGTAACCCCATTGTAGAATCAGACATCTAATATCCTCCATCTGTACAGCACCTTGCACAACAGAGTGAAATTACAATCACAGCTTCTAATCATACAAGCAAATGATAAACACACAAAATATTGATTACTGTTATTTCCACAGGAATCTCATGGGAGGAAGTAAGAATACCTTGAAAAGACCATATGCATTCAGTCCTCGATGTTAATAACTCATCTACTGCAAACTTTCTTCTATACAAACATTAATATTAATTGGAAAAAAACCAACCCTAGATGACTCTTGTTATAGTGCACAGCTTGGGAGATAACGCATTACTACCAGAATTGGCCAAGCAATTGAAAAAAAGACTATATCAACTTGCGTAAAACTATCACAAAATCACTTGATTTTCAGAAGGTGGGTACTCATCACTCCTTCAAAAAGCAAGACCCTTCAAAAGACTGAATATTTTTAGACCAAGGTCCCCTCATATCAATAGCATCTTCTGACAGTATTTCAGACCTCTCATCTTGAGATATTCTCATGCACTCAAGACCTGAAGCATCGTTCCATTACTACACAACTCCAGGATTGTTTACTTATAAACAACAGTTTTTCGAAAGCTTCATAGAGTAGTCAAGGCAGACCTTTATTTGTAAGCATTTATCTGCAGTTTGTTCTAAATACATAGCAAAGACAGATAGCTCTTAATATTTACTAGCAACCAACTATCTTGCCATCAAAAGTTGCAGAAATCTCTAGAGGTGTAGCTGAGGACACAACCTCTGATGAAACATGGGTTGGAAATCACAGAGGCATGCATTTTATCTTTTGGGCAAAAGCAGGAGGGTAGAACTGGTGCACTGTAGAAGTGTTCTGTGGAACAGAATTTCCCACAATAGACACTTCACTACTTGGAGTCATTATGGGAAGGTTTTCCAAAAGGAAATAGGTCAACACTACCGGACCAGTCCTATGAAGAAGTGTAAAATAAATAACTCTGTAGCATTCAAGAGACTATTAAGAGTGAGACTTAACAGAACAAGTTTTTGTATATTTCAGGAATATGAGGACTAGGGGGAAAAAAACTGTAACAGTTCTTTCTTCTGTCTTAATCCATAAGACATTTGTGTTCTAACAAGGCTTCATAAAAGACGAATGCTGCTATAAGCCAAGCCAAATGTTGTAAAGCAAGACACTGAGCTGGATACCAAGGTCTACCTTCCTACACCAGGAAATTAAAAAAAAAACAGCCAAGTTTGTTTTGACCAGGCCCAAGTAGCCAGAGTCTAAAACTATACCACTCTGGCAGTTAGACAGGAAAACCTTACATGGTAACTATTGGTTCCAGTCCGTATCAAACTGTAGATGGTGAAGTCATTGTATCATTTATTTACTTTTTGGTGAACTAGATTGGAGACCTCCATTGCATTCCTTTGGTTTTGCCCTTTCATGAAGCCCTTGTCCTGGAGAGGAGGTTCCAGTCTTGGTAGTGCCAGCACCAGCATCCTGCTGAACAGAATGATGGAAAGCGGATGAGGGGAAAAGTACATCACCTAAACCATGCCTCTTCAACAAACCAGCAAACAGGTTAGATCTTCAGCACTGCCCAGCTAATACCTCTCATCAGGAGAAAAAGCTGAGGATCTTTTTTCCCTTTTTGCAGGTTAAAATGAATTATGGTTTCAAATTGCTATAATAAAAACCTCATGGTCTTTAAATGTAGTTAGAAGCAGACTTGTATGATTTAGCTGTGACCATATCCTCTTCCAGTTGCCTGTAAGAGGAAAGAAAGCGTGCACAGGAGATTGCCATAGTCAAAGTGAGACTAAGAGAAAGTAAAAAAATCCTATATGTGTATCAAATACAGGACACATAATCTCTATGCAAATATTATTTATATATTTACAAGCTCCTAAGCATCAATGTTTAAAACAATGTTTAAAATATTTAAATGCAAATATCTCAAACTGCAGAAAATGAAGTTTTTTCTTATGCCTAATTCTTAAACAGAGCATTTCAGAACATGATTGAGATATAATATATTCTCTCACAAAGCCTGTGCATTTAATTCCTCACTGGCAAAAGAATGTTTATGGAAGATTAATGATTCCTGTAACATTTATCCTGGATAGTGTGGTTTCTCAAATAATTGGGGGGGCTTTATTTCCTGCACTAGTATGAAGCTTTATCTTCACCATAATAGGGTTACAAATACCACATCTTCTGCCAATACAAAGGTAGCATTTATTTCTCAGTCCCACCACATAGGTAATTAAATTCAAAAGCCAAGTTAAAATAACATGTAGAGTGGGCATAAAATCAAGAACACAAAGAGACACCAGTCTGAGGTTGTTATACCCAATGCTACATAAACTTACCCAGTCCATACATTGCTCTCCATTACATCAGTTAAATTTGAAGCAACTGCCTTTCAGCCCGGGACCTACTGTCTTCTCACATGCCACGAAACAGTTATTTACTTACCTGCAGTTAAGAGTGGGGCATAAAACTGGAGGCTGAGGCTCTTCACCCACCACAGAGTACTCTGGCCCAGAGTCACCCGGGCTGTACTGGAGGAAGGCAGACACCTGCAAGTTTCTAGCCAGAAAACAGGTGTAAATGGCAAAACAACATCAATTGCATTAATTGGGGATTTGGTTGTTGTGTAAAATGAGTGCAGCTGGCATGCTGAGGTGTCAGACAGGTCTGTAGCAGAATAGCAACTAAGAGTGTAAAATATAGCAAGAAACACACATGCAGCTTCATCTCATGCTAGCTGTTGTTCGAAGATAGGTAGAATTTTTAAGCCATATTAACAATAGACCTGGTAACTCTGGGTGGCCATTACTTGTGATATTTGATGACACAGACTCTGGCAAACACTAATCCAAGGCAAGGCTCTCCCAGTACTTGCAAACCTCACCTGACATTACAGAGCAATACTGTGGGACAGGCGTGCATGCAGTGGCCAGTAATGAATCAGCTAAGCCATGAAGGCTTTTTTTTTCTTTTACCTTTTGGTAAGGTCAGTGGAAGAACTCTGCAGAAACCAGCTCCATAAGTTTCAAAAAACAAAGCAAAAAAGATATTAACATGAAGTAGCACTCATGCACACAACCATATTTTGTGTTTTAAAGCTGGCCTTCTTGATTCTTTCCACATATATTCAGTTCTAGCATCAGGACAGTGACTGTGCTAGTATCTCCTCTTCCAAACTGGCTAGTCCATCAGGACATCTTTGAGTATGTCCTAGTGCCAGTCCCATTAACAGGAGGCTCCACAGTATCCTCCTTTCTCAAACCCATGTAATGGATGCCAAGTCTAAACATATTGTGCCACCATAATGAAACATTCCCTGAGGCAGGACAAGGTTTATGTTACGGTAAAGGTCTAAAAATGACACAGAGTGGTACCAGGTCATAGATGTGAGGATGTCACTCCTCAAAAATTCAACAAAACACTAAAAATACAACGTTGAATCCAAGGACACTGTGTCTTAAACATGCTAGTTTAAGTAACAGCAGAAGGACATTTTTAAAACAATGTTTTTGGCAAGTATTTGTACATAAACATACAACATGCATGGAGAAAGAGGCCAACAGGGATTCCATGCAATTGGAGCAGGACCAACAGGCAACCGCACCCAACAGTGACACCAGCATGGAACGGAGGAAGAAGACTCAACAGGCCTCATCAGGGCACCGAGGCTTGTGCCAAGGCCCTGGTGGGAGAGATTTCAACAAAATGATGTGGACTAGGGGATGCCACTAAGATAGTGGGGCTGGAGCACTGCCCTACAAGGACAGGTTATGAACCGAGGGCTGGTTCAGCATGGACCAGAGATGGCTTTGGGACACCTGACAGCACCACAGTGACACTGGGAAAGGAACAATGAGAAGAGGAAAGGCTCTTCCCAGCAGTGCCTCACAGGAAGGCAAGAGACAGAGTCACCAACTGAAACTTAGAGAGGTTTAGGCTGAAGATAACAACACACTTATTGCCCTGAAGAGAGGCAGGCAGTGGGGCAGGTTGCCCAGAGAAGTTGTGTTGCCTCCATCCTTGGACATTTTCATGACGCAACTGAATAAAACTGTGAGAACAATGATCTGATTTCACAGCCAAATCTGCTTGGAGCAGGCTTGACTATAGACCACCTAAGGCCCTTCTAACCTGTATTACCCTGTGATCTTACATCATAACTGTACATACAAATATATAAATATATACGTATTGTGTATATTTGTAGATGTACACAGAAATAACTGTGTCCATGCATATGTGGTCATTACGGCATTGTATTAAAACACCACCTTCTCTGGCTATCGCCAAGGAAGTCACTGTGCAAGTTTTGATTTTTAGTTCATAGTTTTGCAGACATTGCAACAGATGTTGATTTTGAAAGAGATTTGATATAAGAATTTTCCTCCCCTCTTTCAGCTCAAATACTTGTGCTTTTTTCTTGCTACACAGAGTTACACTTGCATTTGGGGGACTGAGGAAGACAGGTTCAAGAAGAGAGGAGAGCACAGGAAGATAAATGATTGTCCTGTGGGTGTGATTGAGTACCAAGGCACATATATGGGATGTGCTGGGCTCTCATAGATACATAGAATATGTACAGGATACATAGCTACTATAACCCTTTCACAGGCACAAGTAAAATAAATGCCAGTGATTTTTACATGTGAGGTCTGACATCAGAGCAGAGTGTCAGATCACTAGGAAAAAAGTTATGTTTGCTAAAATTTCTTTCCAGTAAAGGTAAAAATAAAACCCAACAAAATTCAGGGCAGTATTATCTCTACTCTGTCTAGTAGCTGTCATAAAAGTGGAATCATTGCACTCTACATGCAATTGGATCTGATGACACACCTCACAGTCACTTGTCTTCCTTATTTTTCCTGCTGTTGGTGGTTTCTAAATAGCATCACCACAATGCAGGTTAGTATGTGACTCACTGGACCGATGGTCAAGAAAGGAAATATTACTCTTCATTAGGTTGCATTCCTAAAATTCACCAATTTCAAGCAGCTTTTCCCTCATACTTTAGTTGGAAGGAGCTGAAGAACAAACCAAAAATGTCTTCTGTATCATTTTGCAAAAATCAACCATAGCAGAAGATATTCACATTTAGTCTAATCCTGACATTCTTTATATTAAGTCATCATTCTGGGAAAAGCTTGGCTATGACCCAGTTTCCACAAACAGTACAGCAACTTGGGCTGATCTGGGTTAAATGCCAAGAGGGTCATTATTTCAGAAGTAAAATGGCACAGCACAACCAAAAGTAATGGCATGTATAGCACCACAGAAGCAGTACATATGAGCTAACAGTAAAGCAAACAGGTGCAGGGTAAGGGGTGTTGCAATATGTCTTTTTTTGTAGTACTGAAGACCTGAAGATAAAGGAGGAGGGGGCACCTACTAGGGTTGCTGCAAAGTCAACTTTACTGCTGCTGCCTTTATGACAACAATATAAAGTAACTCCCACAACACACTGAAGATAAGCTCTTTAAAGAAAATATAAAAGCATTAGCTTGGCAATTCATCTGAACCTCATCATGCATCGTAGACATTTTTGAAGTTTAACAAAGAAAAGCACATCATTAAAGAATACTGCTCTATCGCCATTCTTATGCAAATCCTTTCAGATAGTTGGGTGGAAAATTCCATCTAACACGCAGTGAGAAATAAATGTTGCAGGGTGGAAATTTCAGCTATACCGAGTGCATCTATCACTTGTATAATCCAAACTACTATATGTGCCCTGACTACAGAATTAGTATTGATCCATTCACCGTGTAAACATCAAGTACTTTCTATTATTACTTGAAATAGCATGCTATCACAATTTCTATTTCCTCCCTCTATCTTAAATAGAAGTATTGCACATTAGGTCTTCCCTTCCTGCACTTTTTTGCACAGCTATCTAACTACAGTGTTCAAGGCTGTGCTAGGTTTCCTGCAGACATCTGCAGTATTACCATCAGTACTTCTGACAGAAGGCAATACAACTCTTGATTTACAGTGAAACCCATTAGTGTGGCTTCTCACACACAGGGTCCTTTTTTGTAAGACCTCTGTTGTGACTACTGTTACAAATTACTACACCAGACAGCTTTCCCAAGTGTGACTCACCCACCTCTCGTATCACTAAGAGTGGACAGCAAGAGTCTGAATAGCTTTGTCATCTGAACATACACAAGTGGGAGGAAAAATCATGATTTCCATCTCATTTTTCCATCAACATAAAAGCTGATGTGGCTAAAATATAGCTCTGGAAAGTGCTGAAAGATGCTTAGAAGCATAGCATGTTTCACCTGTTAGAACTTTGCTTTGTATCTGAGCATGGAGAAAAAAATTAAGTGGAAAGATAAGGGTTGGTCTTCAGAAAAACTCTAAAATTTTAGACTTGAGAGTTGGTCATAAAAACAACACAGCAACACAGTATTGCTGCCATACAGCCATGTGGCACTGGATGCAAACTGGATGTTTCTCCAGTATGCGTCACACATTTTGTGTTGCCGCTACTGGGTCACACTATCAGCAATGTTTCACTTGTTATTCATTGCAAAATAAGTGTCTTCAGCCCATGTAGTTGCTGCAATCAGGGGAGAATTTTCTTCAAAGATAATTTATAGACTGCAGCTTCCAAAAAGAACAAATGAACTTTGGCACCCACATCTTAACTGCAGCCTCAGTGGGAATGGAGCCTCTCTTAAAAGTTTGAAAATCCTATCTGCAGCTTCTGAAAGCATTCACACCTCTCTCCTTCCATTTTGTATTGGTGTCCCCATGTATAAATAAGGCATCTTGCTGAAACTTCAGGCACGGTTCAATCTGATGCAAAAATAGAAATGCAGTGACACCCTATCCAGATAAAATCTACAAGAACTACAGCCCTTCCAGGTAGCTGCAAAGAAAGAAAGCTCTGTAGGCCAACAAGAAGACATTTCATTGATAAAGCCTTGATGCCTTCTTTCTGGAGCCATTGATTCAAGTACTTACCTAAGTTAAAATGCTATAAGTCAGATGGCTGAGATCATGTCTCCACAGCAGCCAGAACCCAAGCCATTTAAAGCTTTAAATGTCAAAAGAGACCTCATGGATTGCATCAGGGAGTTCTACAGCCACTACAGAGAACAGCCACATCATGTCTGGAGTAAAGCCCTAAGCCTCCATTTACCTTTCTAAAAATGAGAATGGCAATAAAGATCTCATGTACTACTTCCAAAAAAGTCCATTAAAGAAAAGTGGAGCAGGGAAGGGAAAGTGGTATATGCAAAACATTTGGCCTCCACTGCTTGGAGGATGCAAAAAAAGTGGTACAGTCTGCTGCCATGGTCAAGAGCATTGGGTAACTATTCATCTGTACCTGTCCTTGTTCATACAGAGTGCAAAAGTTATGAGCTGAGACCATGTGTACTCTGCACTGGGCAATCTTCTACTCTATGTAGACTAAAGAAATAGACCCTAGTTCCTCAGGACTGCTTTCTGACAAGCACCAACAGCAGAAGTACTCATACTTCTCTTCACCTACCACCATGACTGCAGCACAAACCACCAAATATCTATGTGACATGAGCTTCCTAACACTTTCCCATGCTGTGGGCTCTCAAAAAAACGTTCACTCTTTCATCTCCCTAAATGCATTAATATGAGAAGGTCTAATAATGTAAGTACACATACTGTGAAGTCCATCATTCCCAGGGAATACACCAAGGATGGCAGGACACTTTATTTCCAGAACAATGGTGCATCTTCCAGATCTCCCTCTCTAAAGCCAGCACAATAAGGTCTCCAGCCTCAGAAGTCATGACAGTGCCTCACCATATTTCAGACACAAGCTACCTGATGCCACAACACCCTAGCATATCAGCTGAAATCAAAATTCCAGCAGCTCCAACCCCTGAAAACATCTAGGCAATCTCAAACCATGTTAAAGTGATGGCAGACAATAAAGGATAGACAGGGCCAGGGACGAGGAGTACCCACAAACTGTAAGATCTCATGCACCTTCCATTATTCACTCTTTTTTCTCAGCAGACCTCCACCTCCTCCTTGAGAGACCCATGTAGAAAACAAAGGAGACAGATGGTAAACGATGGTTCAGATATCATTCTTTCTGACATTACTGGAGGAATAATGATTCATGCCAGCTCATGATCTGACCACCAGTGCCTGGAGCATGGGACATGGGTGGGGATGGAGAGGGCATTTTCCCCCAAAAAAAGAAGTAATAAGAAAGCCCTCTTTCTGGGCTAAGTATGTAAACTTCAGAGCGAGGCATCTTTCTTATTGTTTTTAAAGCATCATGTAGATCTGCAGTCCCAAGCAACTGCTGACAGCCATCTTCCAAGTGTGACTTTTTCAATATTACCCAGGCAAGACGGAAGCCTCTCTCCTCAGAAAATGAAATAAACCAGGTGCCTGGGACGCAGCACAGATTAAAAGAGAAAAACCCAAACAGGAAGACAGAAGACTGCCTCCAATTTCTGTCAGAGAGAGAAATGTTCAGGACTTGAGAGAAGCATCTCTCTTTCAGCTCTCAGCTTCTCAAGTGTATCTCAAAACCAACATAAACAAAAGGTCCTCTCACAGTTTCTCCGGGTGCCATCTGAGCTCTCCTCTTACTGGGAATTTCAGGTGTAAGTGCAATGCCAGTACTATGTACCCTGTCATCCAGACCTAGCAGTTGTGGGGCTGCTAAAGCAATCAATGACCAAAGCCACTCAGAAGTTATTACTGACAGATCCTGAAAATGAAACTGACAACCCAGCAGTAGCACTTGAGAGAGGGTCAGCTCAACCACTCTAAAAAAGTGAGAGTAGGATTGTCAGCTATATTGGATCTCTTTGGTACCTCGGCAACTCCCTTTGGAGTTACTGAAAATACCAGTCTTTGAGAAAATGATCAGAGATAACTGTGTTACAAGCGCATCAGGAAGGAACTGGAAATAGAGAAAAAACAGAAGATGTGTAAGGGAGGTGCAAAGGGTAAGCACATCATGAACTCCTCGGCAGTAGATATGAACAGAGCTGTGCTCCACTATCATTGGAAAAACTGACAGCAAGGACTGTAGCATGTTAGCACACCATTACCAGTTTGGTCCCTCATTTATCTTTCTCACATCTTCAGCCCTCAGCTTCTCAAGTGCATCCCAAGTTACCTCTCTAACCATCACCCCAAGATGTTCCTAAGTATCACCTCTGTGTCCTCTGCCCAATATATTCTTTGCCAAATCATCAGCTTGCTTTAGTTTCTTAGATACGCTTGAATATGTGTATACATACTCATGAGATGCAATGAATCTCTGCAACAGAGACCTCTGGACCATCCCTTGCAATTAGGTCTGTCTGTTCATTTATTTAAATCTGTGTTATAAAACATGCTGAAGTGTTCTTTTTTTTAATTAAGCAATGTAAAAAAAAGAAACTGTGCTATCAGAAATGACTTAATAAGTCTTGCTGTTAATCTCACACCACTTCTAATTATAAGGTCATAAAACCATTCTCCTCCCACTTGGGCTAAAATAGGCAAGTGTTACACATAACCAGGTACATAAGAAGCAACTAATGTTTTATCACTTACTTGTATCCTATCACCATCAATATCTGCTGTTTGACCTAGCATACTCCCAGAAAAGGTTGGCAGACGAACGCTTATACCATACTTCTTTCTCTGACATTAAAACTAAAGTCTCTAAAGAGTAAAGTGCAAAGCCTCAGTGTTCTCTAGAATACTTAGGAATGTTGTTAATGGCATTATTTGTAATTTAAAAAAAAACACCAACAATGTAGTGGTGGAAGCAAAGTTTGGATACCAGATCCCTTTACCAGTCCAGCAGCCTCTTCACCATTACAGCCATCAGTACTGCCTGCTTGCTGCACTCTTTGTCCCTCAGTAGTGGCAAAGAGTAACTTGTGCACTAGATGAGCAGTTCTGACAGATGAACATCTAGGAAACCTCTGGTTTAGGGTGTCTCACTCTCTCTCCTCTATCTTATACACTATTGTTCAACTAAAATATATGTGATCCTAGTCAGTGACTTCCATCAGCACATCCATTCATGTGCAAGGCTGTCACATATCCTAAGGCCAAGAGGCCTTTTACAGTCCCTGCACAGATCTCCAAGATGAGTGTGCTGGTCATTATTGTGCTGAATAAAAGGTTCTGAAGTGCAGCAGAACAGCTTTCTGTTTCCTCACCTCAAAATAACTACAAGCATTCCATCCTGGGGGAGGATTTTGGAAGCGCCTGTCCAAAGCCAAGTCCATCACCAGCATTCCAGAGAGAAGGACAGTTTGCAACAGCCTCCTGCATTTGTGAGCTTCCAGCTGGTGTCCTTTTTGGGTATTGCTCATTCAGTCTGGGTCTTCCTCATGGTACCCATAACTTGTTACTCACTGAAGCCCAGAGGTCTTGCTGTACGACCTGAATCAGTGTCAAACACACTGAAGCTCAACATTTTGCCTTAAAATTTAAAGCAGCCCTTGTGTTATCTGTTCGTTCTCACCCTGGTGCAAATCTGCTCAGAGCAGACCCTGCTTCATCTGGTGCTCAGGTGCAGAATACATCATGCTGATAGGAAACAGTCACTTCTCTCTTTAGCTGTGCACTTCTCTTCAGCCTAAATTGTGTTGGCACCCTCAGCTGTGCTCACTCCTCCTTCTTCTGCTAAATCCATGTACAGATTTCTGTGTATGAGCTCTGCAGATGTGAACTCCAGCTGCACAGCCACCCCATTGGCAAAATGTAGTTCAGTCCCACCCATCACCCAACTTTCTTGATCATTACTGCAATGTCAATTACAGTGAATTTTCTGTGGGGTTAGTTTCTGTCATGCAAACATATCTCGGATATATGTCTATACAAAGGTTTTCCTCTGAGGAAACCTCCATGATCTTGTTCAGGATAGAATGACTACTATCCTCCATTTGCTCTAAATATCAGGAGGAAGTGTAGAGACAATGAGTTAGGTAGCTTTTTTCCCTACAGCAGGACTAGAATATGCATGTAGGTCAATCCATTCCTCATAAGTCACAGAGAATCCATAAAAGAGTAATTAATATCCCAAGCTCTGGAGTATTAATAACAGGCCACAATAAAGAACTTGAGTTCAACTCCTCAGAGGTATTCAGATGTCTAAACTCCTTCGTTTTCAGTACCATTAATTATCCCAGCCTGATCTACAAACCTTTGCCTGGAAAAGCAAGACCATACTCACTGACAATACAACTGTTTTCTCCACTGAGTTTATAAAGACTTCAGACCAACTTGCATAGAATCACGGTAGCAGATCATCGTTAACAAGCCCTGGAACAAGATACAAAGGCAGGCTAATTGAGAAGTAACTTTTTTTCGTATAAAAGAAACACAAGGTTTTTTTCAATGCTGCCTGTGCTACTCTCTAAATGAATCCCACATACACAGTTAGTTGGATCATCTGAAACAAGAAGGCTACACTTGGCACCTGCTGCGTTACAGATTGAGCCTGTGAAATTGAATTTACAAGGACAAGACCAGAGAAAATAACGAGCTGTTGAAATTATTTATTTGCCTATACTACATAAATAATTTGTCATTAAGAATAAGCAAAGACTGCCATGCACTTAACAGTGAACATCTCTTCAATAAGCCTTCAGCTTGAGACCTAAGCTATTTACAAAGTCAGCTTTTTGGGAGAATGACTCTATCACATCTTGCTAACGCACAAGAAAACTAAACCCAGCTGACTTGTAAGAACTACTATTGTGTACATCTTTATTAAACAATGCCAATAAAAGGCTACATTGTGAGTTGCAGGTGGCATTACCAACGGATATCCACTCCATGGAACTGAAACCAAGGCACATCACTAATTCATAGATTTAAAAACAATGCACCTCTAAAGAAAATAAGTATAAAGACTGATGGATAGACATCTTATACCTGGGCTTGTTTGTTGAGAGCAGAGAATAAATCTCAGCAGATCAAAGCAAACTTTACTTGAACATTTTTTAGTAGGGGAAGAAGTTTATGTGACTAAGCAGAATCCTACTCCGGACATGGTGTGGGTGTGGGTGTGTGGGGGTGTGTGTGTATATTTACAACACATATGATAAAGACAATTGTGTTCATGTGGGTAACTTTTTCTCAATTTGTATGCTCACATGGACTACACAACGATCGCCAAGATCACCAATAATTTGTTCACGATGAGAGTGGTGTGGCTATGGCATAGGTTGCCCAGGGAAGCTGTGGTTGCCCCATCCCTGGAGGTGTTCAAGGCCACCAGACTGGGCCTTGGGCAGCCTGGTCTAGTGAGATGTGTCCCTGCCCATTGCAGAGGGAGTGGAACTGGATGATCCTTAAGGTCCCTTCCAACCAAAACTATTCCATGAATTTAAGATAATATTCTTCTATATAACACTTATGCAACAAAAATTACCATAACAAGAATATATAAGGAATGTATTGCCAGTCATTATTAGCAATAACCTTGAAACTAGCTAGCAATGATTATTAATGACATGGATTTTTTCCAGAAAATAAACAACAGAGAAGTTCCTTGAAGCAGGCCCACAACCCAAACTATTCTATGAATCTATGATTCTATGAGTCTATGATCATTGGAAGAAAGATTTCAAAAAGTGTGGGATTAAAATATGTAGCATCTTGTAATACTGGATGCAGTAGTGTCACACTTGCTGAAAAAGCACCAGTGTTTGGAGTCATGTGGTAACACGGTAACACGGGAAACAACTTAGAATAACAAAAAAAAAATTTATTGGAATGCCAAAAACAAAAACAAGGGGACAACCAAAATCGAGATTCATATATGAGCCTGGGAAAAACTGTGGTGCCTTTGCAGTGGGGTGTCCCTCACACAGAACAGCAAGGTATCCCTGCAGCACGTGTTTTACAGGAGCACTGGTGGCAGCAGGGATGTGATGTGGGCCAATTCACTGAGGGATGCGGGTCCCCTATGGCACAGAAGAGGTGCTCTCAAAGTGTTCCTCTCTGCCACACAGTAACACTGTGGCAAGGCACAAAGGGGAAGGATGGAAAGATTGAGACCTCATCTGGAGCACTGGGTCTAGTTCTGGAATCATAGAATAATAGAATCATAGCACCACAGAATAACCAGTTTGGAAGAAACCCACCAGATCACTGAATCCAACCATTCTGATCAAACACTAAACCATGACCCTCAGCATCTCGTCCATCAGTGCCTTAAACACCTCCGGGGAAGGTGAATCAACCACCTCCCTGGGCAGCCTGTTCCAATGCCCAATGACCTTTCCTGTGAACATTTTTTTCCCAGTGTCCAGCCTAAATCTCCCCTGGTAGAGCTTGAGGACATTCTCTCTTGTCCTGTCCCCTGTCACTTGGGAGAAGAGGCCAGCTCCCTCCTCTCCACAACCTCCCTGCAAGTAGTTATAGAGAGCAAGTCTCCTCTCAGCCTCCTCTTCTCCAGGCTAAACAACCCCAGCCTCTGATCATCTTTGTAGTCTCCTCTGNGTGTTTAAGGCACTGGTGGATGAGGTCCTGAGGGTCATTGTTTAGTGTTTGATAGGAACAGTTGGACTTGATGATCCAGTGGGTCTCTTCCAACCTGGTGGTTCTATGACCTTCCAGTACCTGAAAGGAACTACAGGAAAGCTGGAGAGGGACTATTCGTAAAGGCTTGTGGAGACAGGTCTAGGGGCAATGAGTATAAACCGGAGAGGAGCAGATTTAGATTAGGCATTGGGAAGAATTTCCAGTGGATGGTGAAGCCCTGGCACAGGCTGCCCAGGGAAGCTGTGATGTCCCATCCCTGGAGGTGTCCAAGGCCAGGTTGGATGGGGCCTGGGGTAACATGATCTAGTGTGGTGTCCCTGCCCATGGCAGGGGAGTTGGAACAATATGATCTTTAAGGTCCCTTCCAACCCGACCTACTCCATGACTCTATGATAGAAAGGGGAACCCGCACCAGCTCCTCCCCCTCACCACCCGCGGCGGGCGGAGCGGGTGTTCCTGCTTGCTGTCCCTACGTCCTCCGCCGCGGGGCCGGACCCGGGGCGGCGTGTTGGGGCCGAGGCCGGGGATGTGGATGGGGCCGTACTCGAGGCCGGGCGGGCGGTGGCAGCAGCGGGCGGGCGCCACCTGCCGGCGGGCGCGCAGCGGTGCGGCCACGTGGCACCGCCCGGGCCC
>WAAB01020302.1:0-16244 GCA_013389865.1 Piaya cayana
TTTCATATTTTAGCAGTGAAAGATTGTTTCTCACAATGGGTTTACAATTTAGTGAAATCAAACTCAGACTACAACAGTTTCATTCCTTTCCAGCAGCTGCTCTAGGTGATCCTGTGATACTAATGCCTACAAAGCCAGGTGTGTTAATACATTTGTTCTCAAGAGAGAAAGCAAAGCCCAAATAAAGCCAGAAGCACTATGGATGATAAAATGCCTTTTCTCTGAGGACTGTGGCAAGGAGAAAACCCACCTGGATGCAAGACTGCTTAATTGCTAAAAGTGAAGATACTCATAACTGTAACATTTTCAAAGTTATATTTAGGACAGTAGCAGAGGGGCTTTCACAATATAAATTGTGAAATTTGCCAACTCTAAACAATGAAATGCACTGCATATGCACTTACACACAAATAACATGTTAGTTGTAAGTAGAATAAAAGCTCCCCTTAAAAAAATCCCATAATTTTTAAAGTAAATTAATTGAATAATTATCCAGATAAAATATGATACTCTCATCATTTAGAAAAACATGCTAAATATTTTCCAAAGGTATATTTCTGCTACGTGATGCATTTGTTATCTAAAACATTACCTTGCATTAAGAGAAGTACACAAGTGATTTAATAATTTACTTTGAAAAAGTAATCCTCAAAATATATTAGTGCAGCAATAGCAATCCTATAAATTGAAGCATCAATTTAAAAGTGTCAATAGCTCTTACAACACCAGTTACAATCCCTTACTAATTTAACATTACAGCTTCATTTCTGTTCTAATCTCATCTAATTTACCCTTCTTATTTCCTTGCTTCTGGATATGCTAGGTTTGCCACCCAATGAGTTTATTTCACTAGTCATTCACTTTTTAACAGTAAAACCAAACTATTTGAGGGGAATAATCTCCCTGCAAATCCAACACAGGATAAAGAGCTCTTATTTATCGAGTATTTTGTGCCTTGAATTGAAGCATTATTGCGAAGAGTGAGCAATAAACAAAAACACCTCAGGGGCCTGGGAGGAGCAATGTAACCAATTACATTTAATTAAATCAAAGGATGGGAGCCCTAGGGTTGAATGAGCTGAAGAACAAATTTGCATTAACACCTAGCAGCCAAACAAGTAGTTCTTGGTTTAGTCTGGAAGCACAATTGTTGTCATCTATTCTCTGCACTGAAGGGGGGCCATTAGCTAAATTCTTAGGAATTGTTTGTCCACTGATGAGGGGCTGCCTTCTCAACGTTTCACCTCATCACACATGAAAACTGCCTACTAAAATAAGCAGCTTCTTCTGAAACCTAGCAAACAAACATTAGTACATGACTCACAAGTTTGCAATTCTGTAACACCTTAGTCCAGAGTCAACAAAGAGAAGAATGCCAGGGCTCACACACCTGAGAGAAGTGGAGACCCTCCAAGCTCTATTTGGGTGGGAAGAACTAAAGTTAATCTGACCACAATGAACTCTATAAATTGAAACATATACTAAAATGATTACCTAGAGGACACTAAGAATGGATGCGAACATTTAGCTTATGCTATAATGAGACTTCCTAACACCAAAGTAATTACTACTGCAATGTTCCTTAAGCCTTCCTCTTCACTGCTGGGGACTGGAGGGTAGCGAGGGGAAGATCAATGAAGAGTGAGAAGTGCAGGGAATGGAAATGAATAAACACAAGTATGAAAATAGTAGAGAAAATATGAGCAATTAAATACAGAAATGCCAAGAGTCCACAACTCTGCATTTTCCAAACTACGATTCTGTGAGGGAAAGCAGAAGGGAAGGACTACAAATGTTTAATCAATTATAAACTACTCTTCTTGAATTCATTGCATGGTCATACTAAAAGAGAGTCCACCTGTAAAGAGGTTGATTTTTTGAAAGTGTCTATGAGGCATTTGGTAGAGTAGCAATGGCCAGAATTATTTTTTTTTCATTATTTCAAAGACATATTTTGCAGGGATTCGTAAGTATAATAATTTAAAATAATCAGAGATTTAAACTTATTGTCCCATACCTCATCCCAGACACAAAGTATACCTTAATCTACATCTACCAAAAGCATAAATCACTTTATCCATTTTAGGTTATACAACAAATGAAAAGGAACATAATGGTTCCCAAACACTTTGCCCTAAACCTCAAGCTAAAAGGTTGAATTATTAAAATAACTTTTTAGGCAATCAGTGCTCATTGTGCCTTAAAACTGCAAGAGCCAAGATTCTCATTTTGTAAAATACTGAACATGTGTACATAATATTTTCTTGGCTCTTTTTCCTTTAATATTAAGATGGGGAGTACAGAGAACAATAAAAGACTTTTGTAGAGGCCTACATTCTCTGATCTCAGTCTTTTCAGGAAGTTAGCTGTTTCCCTTGACCTATCAATTTTCTTGCTTTGGAAGAAATTAAACTGCAGTCTTACTCTGCGTAATGACCATGTAAAAATAAAATGTCATTCTTACCACACAAACTCGCTGCCTTTATTTACTCACAGCTACATTTGCCTCTCATAATGATGAACAAAAATACGTTTTATTGGCCTTTTATACACTGTTAGATCCAAAAAGGTTAAAGAGATCTAATAGCTTTCTTTGAACCAGACAAGAAGTTGGCTAATGTTTTCACCGGGTTAACTGAGGCAGTATCCAGCCTAAAGCAAACCAGAAAACTCTGATCTAGAACAAACATCTATTACAGATGTGTTTTCAGACTACATCTACTTCTGTCTAACCAATTCAACAACTGAAATAAGCAATTTCTTCCTCTTCTGGACATAAGCAGTGTCCTTTGTGTCAGATCATGTGATAATGAGAACATACAGGTTGTGAGATAGATTTGTTAATATGAAAAAAAACCCCAAACTAAACACAACAATCATTTTCAAGGTGGACTAGTTTTTCAATTAGATTAACAAACTGACCCAACTGACTTATCGGTATGAAAAGCTTTAGAGATAAAATAAGGCATAGTAATGGGAGTAGATGATCAGCCTCTGGGAGCAGCAAAAGAGATAAATAAAGACTACCTGTTTAAGCAGCAGCAAGCTGCTAGATCAGCATAAAATATGGCTTAACAAAACAGTAAGTGTCTAGCTTACTATTTACAAGAAACTTAACTGAAACATGTTTCTCAACAGATCAAAAATCAATTATCTGGAAGCCAAAGTTAATTGAAAAGAGAAGCACTAATATGTTCTGGAGATTGCTTTTCCCTTTTGTTTTGTTTTAGAATGGGTTTAGCTAAAAAATTTTAAAACCATGCTGAGACAAAGCATGAACCCTAGTTTCCTGTGTATAGTCCTCATCTGCATTAATCCACATTCCTTTAAAAAAACCCTCTTACTCTAAATACATACTTGTACCTTTATGGATAAGCTGCCCTGAACATTACTGTTACTGCTTTCTTCTTCTCAAGGTAACTGCAGACCTAATACATCTCCCAACTCTTGGTCAGGACCCCTGTGACAAGGGTAAGGGAAACAGACAGAGTTATTGTGCCACATCAAGTGTATGGGAGAGTAGAGGTAATGGCACAATGAAAAGAGGGTGCATTTGAATAAAAACCCCCAAGGTTACATATTACTTATACCTTCCAGTGTGTTCAAAAAGAAAAAAGATAGAACAGAACTATATGCACATGAAAATAGTTATGTTTGTGCTGTTATTTTTTTTTAAATCTCAAGGACATCATTTTAATCAAAATTATACACCTAGGTTTGAGAGGTAAAATTTAGAAAAAACTCCATCCTTTACTGGTGAATTCTCTAATTATGTGAACTTCATTTATGGCTTAAACCAGATAACAGTAATAACCAGCCATTTCTGGGTGTGCAAAACTTCGACATGGAGCCTGTAGCAGCCATCCACTACTCCAGTGTTGAATCTTTGGATTTATTTACACACAGAAGGCATTGTTCTGGAACTAAATCTCCACAGACCCATACGACAGTGAATATGTGTTTTCTGGATAACTGTAGTGCACTGGCTCTGAACACAGTCCTTGCTCACCTAAGAATTTTTCTGGAGTGTGAAGTAAGTCAGGATTCCTTTAAGACCAAAGGAATGAAAGCAGAATAGCAAAGCAGACAAAAGTCCAGCAAAATCAGTGACAAGTAACTGCAGGCATAAAAATAGTGGAACAAAGGAAGAAAATGATATATGGCCTACATGAAAAAAATCAGATCATAGATATGACACACCAGACTTAACAATTCATCTCCAGAATTACTGTGCCATGTAAAACACAAAACAAGACATCTTTGCAGTGCTCTATCTGATGATGCAAAAGCTCTGAGAATTCATAGCACAGAGCATATACATACTAACCTCCTTACTAAGAACTCACTTTCTCACAAGATCTAAGAGGAACCACACTGTGACAGAACATTTCAGATGCATGAATTAATTAACTTACCTGTAGATGAGCAGTACAAATTCAAACTGTCTTGAATCCCTACAAATCAGAGAGCTACTGCTAGCAGCACAACTAAGGTTCTGTATTAGTCCAGACACAAGGTTGGGAGATGTGATGCCAAGACAGTTTCCAAACAACTGCTAACCATACTTGGAGACCTGCTGTAAACGTTATTTTCTGAAACAAATGCATGTTAAATTTGAAGCATGCGCTTAAAGGCTAAATTAGTTCAGCAATTTCAAATGTTATTCCCATTCCTCTTCTTTGAAAAAAATACTACTGATTTAGTGTATTTATATTTATTTAAAATACATTTTTCTCAAAAGCATTCAATATTGGGTGAACCTTTTGGTTTTGAGGTCAACATACTTCTCATTCACAGTGACACTTGAAGTTTTCCTGTCTCAACCTTATCCATTCTATAATATTATCAAATCTGTTGTGCTCATATGTTCTTAAAAATGAGTTACTTCAATTTGAATCCACGGTCCTTTTTGATATGCTTCTGTTTACCTCAGTGGAAAACTGAAATGTGCTGCCTAATTACATATTTGCTTTATCATTCTAATTAAATTTTTAATTCATTGCTCTCAGAATCTTTCAAACAAGATTCACAGCTGTGATATATGTAACAGAAAGGCATTTTACACAGAGCAGGAGGCAATAATCTGGAATTCCACTGTGCAAAATATAGTTGGGATGGACAACTAAAATTTTCCACCCCAAACCACTTTGTACTGGTATTCAACTGTGCCTACCACTGCATGTATGATGTCACACTCTTAGTGTGTTTAAATTAGAAAAAAATAAATAAACTGTACAATTTCAAAACAATATACAGATCTTGACTTAAATGAATATAAATTTTCTGTGCCTTTACACATGGTAAATGATAGCAAATAGTGACAAACTAAATCAAGGCATGTTAATTCAAAATAACTAAAACCAATCAATTTTAAAAGATGTTAATTAAACAGGCAGGTTACATGCAGGATTTGAAATGAGTCAAAACAATGTCCAGCTTAATGCTAAGAACTTATAAAATGAGCTATCAGAGCCTATTAGTGCATTGTAATGGCTTAGATACTTGAAGAAGTGACCCTAAAATCTCTATTCTGACCTGACTTTCAGAAATGGGGCGGAAGATTGACCTTCACACAATATAATCAGCAAAGGATCTAAAAAATGTATCTCTCTGTTATGTGAAACCACAGTTTTATTTACTCAGGCATGTTCACTTAGGAGTTAAGGTCCACTCAAGCATCATTTCAGGGTTAAAGGTTATAGTATAAAGCCATTATGTTTTCAAGCAGAGTAGCTTGCTACCATTTGTCTTGTAGTAATATCACAATCAGACATTACCTTTTTAGCTTTGCCCAGTGGTGAGTTTAAGACCCTGGCACATACATTGTAAAACAGATTGGTACTTCCTACAAATCATTCAATAAACACTTGTTTGGTAAACTTCAGACCAGTATATATATTGTCTATGCTACTACCTATACGAGCATACAGAGTTCTGAAAAGACTTACAACCTATGATCCTATAGGTTGTCTGTTTATGAAATAACTATGTTGACTTTATGTTTAATCAGTATACTGAAAAAACACCCCAATACTTTTACTTACACGGTCAGTTTCATAATGAGGTCAGTGTCTTTGTCTCAGAAAACTGAATAAAGTGACTTTAAAAGTACACACAAGGACAATAAGGTTTTCTAAAGTTCTCATTCAACACTTGTGTAAAATTCCTTGCTGTTGTTTACTGGTTCCTTGTATTCATTACATACCTATTTCATTACATATCTCTTAAGTGCATCTCTAGAACAAGAGATTATTAAATTAAGGCTCTGTGCAACAAGTCTAGTTTTAATAACAAGAGTAGTGTTTATAAGGCTATTCACAACAACTAGTAGTTTGTTAAACTGAAGACATTTTCACTAGATACAATAAATCAGAAAATGTTAATCAGTGCCAGCAACATGTTGGGAATGTGTTAACAAGGTGGGGTATAAAATATTTGTATTTCATGCCTCTTAGAGAGATGGTTTAGGCTGTACGTACATTTATTTTGCCAAGTGCAATACACAACCCATACCTGCCTTGAGATAGGTCTTGAGGAAAAGAGCAGCACTACATTTTGCTACTCTTTATAATTTGATTCTTATATGAATAAATCAGAACTTATAAGAATAACAGAGGGCTTTGTGACTTTGTAACAGAAGATACAAAAGCTAAATGCCTCCCAAAACAAACAAATTTTGATTTTATATATTCTTAGGACTCACACGGGGATACTGAAATCTACCACCAACTGCTGTATTACTGGATGCAATTTGACCACTATACATTAGGAATGTCTATTAAAATACAAATACATATATTTTAAAACATAGTAACATTATGAATCATCAGATGATTCAGAGTGTAACTGTTAGACATCATACACAAGAAGATGCACAGTACTTTTACTATGGGTAAATTTTCTGCAAAAGCATTCCACTATTATCTCAGCAATTGCTACATGAAGTGACTGACCTGCTCTTCTATGACAAAGTGACCTGCACAGTAGATGAGGGAAAGTCTGTAGATGTCATCTACCTAGACTTTAGTAAAGCTTTGATGCTGTTTCCCACAGCATTCTTCTGGAAAAACTGGCTGTTCACGTCTTAGACAGGCATACTCTTTGCTTGGTATAAAACTGGCTGAATGGTGGGGCCCAAAGCATTTTGGTGAACGTAGTTAAATCCAGTTGGTGGCCAGTCACAAGTGGTGTTCCCCAGGACTCAGTGTTCGGTCCAGTTCTGTTCAGTATCCTTATTGATGACCTGGATAAGGGTATTGAGTGTACCCTTAGTAAGACTGCAGGCAATGCCAGCTTGGGCAGGAATGTTGATCTGCTCAAGGGCAGGAAGGTTCTACAGAGGGATCTGGACAGGCCAAATCAATGGCCTGTCAGGTCTACACTTGGGTCAGAACCACCCCATGCAACTCTACAGGCTTGGGAATGAAAGGCTGGAAAGCTGCCCAGCAGAAAAGGAGCCTGGGTGTTGGTTGACAGACAGCTGAATATGAGCCAGAAGTGTGACCAGGTCGCCAAGAAGGGCAATAGCATCCTACCTAGTGTCAGAAATAGTATGGACAGCAGGATTACAGAACTGATTGTCCTCCTGTACTCAGTGCTGGTGAGGCCACACCTTGAATACTGTGTTCAGCATTGGGCCCCTCACAAGACATCAAGCTACTGGAACACATCCAGAGAAGGGCAAATAGGCTGGGGAAGGGTCTGGAGCACAAGTTATATGAGGAGTAGTTGAGTAAACTGAGACTCTTTAGTCTGGACAAAAGGAGACTGAGAGGAGACCTTACTGCTCCTTACAACTACCTGAAAGCAGGTTGTAGTGAGACGGATGTTTGTAGCTTCTCTCAAGTAACAAGCGACAGGACGAGAGGAAATGGCCTCACATTGTGTCAAGGGAGGTTTGGAGTGGATTTGAGGAAACACATCTTCAAAGAAAGGACTGTCAAGCATTGGAACAGGGAAGCCCAGGGAAGTGGTTAAGTCATCATCCTTGGAGGTATTTAAAAGATGTGGTGTGGTGCTTGGGGACATGGTTTACTGGTGAACTTGGCAGTGTTAGATGTATGGTTAGACTTGATGATCTTAAAGGTCTCTTCCAACCTAAACAATTCTATGATCTTCTATACAGTCTTTGCATGCTTGAGTTTCCATGACATTTCAGATTTAGATGTGGAAATTACTGTTTCAGCTGCAATTAGCTTCTGCAGGTCATACCCCAGGCTTGCAGAAAAACACCATACTAGGCCAGCACAGAACACCCTGGCAGACAGAAGAAGATAAACACTTCTCCAAGCAACATGCAACCATGAAATCCCCATTTACACAGGCAACCCTAAAACAATGTTGTACTTTGTGGAGCTGAGAACACAAAGTTAAAATTCTTTTAACATACTTCTGTGGGTATTTTTTGAGTTAAAAATAAACATTAAAAATTCCACCATCTGGAATATCCTGCTCTTAGTAAGACTGCAACTTTCAGACCTGCCCAACTTCTTACACTTAAGCAAATAAAATAAATGAAAATATTGCAACAGCTTACAAAAAGCAGTTTAAAAGAATGACAGATACTTCATTCAAGCAGTCACAGAAAAGCGACGAACACAAAGATCCCTGTAAATGTGGTTCTCTTGCTGGTCCTGTAAGAAACATTCTCTGGTGTACCCAACACTTCTTCCCAGCACTCTTGAAGCTAAACTATCAGAGCCTCCTTTTCACCTTTGACTTCTTGTCTCAGTCCAGTTATTCTCAGCATAAAAACCTGTCTGCTTTCATTGTGATGTCATCCAAGGTTCCTTTCTGACCAATCCAGTGTCTCTTTTATAAAGGACTCTCATCAAATATATCTTTCCTCTTCCTCTTCTTGCCCAGTCACTATTGTTTAACTTATTCTTCTCTCCCACATGCTACATGTTTTTAGGACTCTCTGAGATTCTTTGTGTTACTAAGGGAAGTAAAATTTGATTTGTACTAAACACAATTGAAAAAAATATGGCAGTAATTCAAAAGCTGACAATCCTTCCAAACATTTGGGGAAAGATGGCACACTGCAGTTCTAGTTTCATCATCTTACAATATTTATGTCAACAATAAGATCCTATTTCAGGCAGGGTCAAAGTAAAGTGTCAGGTAGAATATATCTTTGATAATATAATAATTATTAAAAAACCTGCTAAAAATCTGTATTTTCTTCCATAAATATAATGCGAAAAATATATAATTACATGTGTAATAATTATACATATACACACACAGAGACACAAACATACATAAAATTTTAAAAGCCCACACCAATTAGGCTGATTTATTTAAAAATCATAGGATAATCTCTTCTGAGTAGTGCATGCATATTTCTCATTTTGGAATAATAAACATTTTGCAATTACAAATCAAATCCTTGTATTTGAAAGTTCAGATTTGTACAAGGACCTTGGAGAATATAATTGGACTCATCATTCCCAGGATTCTGCCTATTTCTTCTTGACAGTTCACACTCAACTGTTACAACACTTGTACACAGCTCTTTAAATGCCAAACCTGGACAATTCTGTTTATTAATAAAAAAGAAAATGCAAAGAAACAATTAATATATGAAAACATAGAATTTTCACTAATTGCTCTCATTCATCTGCCCATTGTAGGTGGAGTTGGAATTAGATGATCTTTAAGGTCCATTCCAACCGCAACTATTCTATCACTCTATGATTCTATAATCAACAACTCAGTCTGATTCTAGATCAGCCTCACAGAACTATCTTCCCCTTCTGTTAAGCTGTCACTTACCCTAAGAAACAGTAAAATGTGTGGCTGTGTAATTTATGACTAAATATTTACCATATGATTTCCTGAAGAGCACAAACAGAATCCTCAAAAGGAAAGGCTATAGTAATTACGGGGAAATATGTATGTGAAATAATGAGAATCGCAACAGATTTAAAGCACTTAGATCATCAATTTTTATTTGTCTAAAATCATCTTTATTGTTCTGCTGTATGCTCTGTCAGCAAAACTACACATTTGGTATTCTGTATTATATGTTGATTGTTATCATAATTACTCTTGCCTTCAAAAGTAAAGTGTGAGGCATTATATCTTCTGTGTTAACCTCCAGGAGACATGCAACTGGCTGCTGCATTATGCAAACATTTACATTGTAAAGCATTTAACAATTAGAACAAAGACTGCAATGAACAAGTCTCTTCTAGGTAATTGATCCTGAGTATGTATTTAATGCTGCTACTATAATTTAAGGTTTTTTTCAATGCGAGGTGTGACAGAGTTTTTCTAATTCTGGAATAGGAAAATTCAATGGGAATGAGAAGCAGAAATACTTCTTTTTAACAAGTGCTTTGAAAATAAGAAAAATAATTCAACAGGAAGTTTATCTGAGCAAACAGCTAGCAGATATTATTTGGAGAGCTTTCAAAAGTTATCCACTCCCCCTTGACTCACATTATTTTAATTTCTCACTGTATACCTGGCTTTTTTTTTCCTTAAAATTAATATAAATTCAAAGACAGTATACTTTACCATACATTTAGAAACTAGTGTAGAGATCTTCGCTTTTAATTGTTGAACCTGTATGACCATTTTATTTCTCTGTATCATTAAGCATTTTGTTCATCTTACTGCCTTTTATGAGTCACTACACAACTTTAAAAGGCAGCTTGAAATCCCATTTTTCCTTTTGCCACTACTACCATTTAGATGTAATTACTTTTAAGTCAAGGCTTGCAAAGCTGTTCTCATTTTAATGGCCAACTTCTATACTAAGTAAAATGTCTGCTTCTTCATGAGAAAAGTCTCAAATTTCTCTAGGAGTGTGCCTACATAGAACACAGGTTAACTAAACTGCTGTATGCATTTGTTCCTAAACATTCAGAAGCTCTTTAACTTGATGGCTATTTGTGGGAGTTTCTTTATAAATAAACAGCAGCAACTGTATTTTACAAAATCTAAAAACAGATAAAGAAAGTGACAAATGTCTTGTTATCAAAAAAAAAAATCGGACACAAGCTACAGTTCGCACCTTAGACCCATGGATTTTCAACCTTTTTTATAGATTACTTTTAAACTAAAAATAGATGCAACAAAACAAGCCCACGTTATTAATTCCCCTCCCCTACCTGGATAAGAGTTGTTTTATATAAATAAATGAATTCTGGTTTTGACACTTTCTTTCAGATCTGCATTTGAAAGCAATGTCTACTAATCTCAGCTAGCAGAGAGAAACACTACAGTTCAGAACTATCAATAGTTCACTGTTGCCTTGTAAATAACTGCACTTGTCCAATCCAAACCAACCACATAAAAGTCACCCACGCAAAAGTATTTTCTGAGACAATCTATGGGTAAAACATCGTCAACTGTTACATTAACCTAGGAAATAATGTCAGAATTTATTCTGGTTCACTGTCAGTAATTAAACCTCTCTCACAGGAGATGTGCAGCTGAACACTCCTTCCTCATAGGGAATTTATACTTGTTAGTTTTCAATACAAAATACAATGCACAATTTTAAAAGCAGATTAGAGTTGTGGGGAAAAAAAAATTAGATTAATTCTTAGTAGTAATAAAAAAATCCTGTTTATCCGGTTAGCAGAGTCTTTAACTACAAAAACAAAAGGAAATAATATTTTTTACATTGGGAATGCCCAATTAAATGATAATTTAATCTACAAATAGCCTCAAATTGCCATAATTTCAAAATAAGAACCAATATACAGCAAAGATTAGGATCTGTACACAAGCTGCTTGGTCATACTATGTTTCGTTCATTACAGTATTTTTAGCCTGACAGAATTTATACCATGGTGCTGATTGAGAAAATGGCTTAAGAATATGTAGTGCTTTAGCAGTGTGAATAGGTAAATTTCATGGATCTGGGTATGTGCTTACAGTTACGCATGCATAAAGCTGCTGTTTCCACATTGTAAAGTCATATCTACTAGCAGATTTCAGTGGGTTTTTTTGCTTGAACACTGCCACTCAATATATTTAGTAATACTGTTTCTTGTCTTACTGTCCAAAAGGAGCTCCAGTAAGTGAGCACATAAAAAAGATCTGAGATCATTCCCAGGTGTGTTGTCTTCCCCTACTTTCATGAAATCACCTGATTAGTGTTACAACCACTAAACTTGTGTATAAAACAGAATGAATTCTACACAAAATCTGCAGCTGTCAACATCGGAGGTTAAAAAATTTTTTTAAATGGTCCTTTCCACTTTTTGTTGGACAATTCAGGTCATTCTGAATAAAGGAATTATTTAAATCATTAGCATTTAAAATGAGCAGGAACTACTGAAAATGTAGAACTACACAACTTAAAGTGACTACGATAAGCCTACAGATGTATGAGATTAGAAGCTGGGTCTGCTAGTGGACCTCAGCATACCACCACTGTAAGTTTTCTTGGTTCTCTCTATTTCTACACCAAGAACAGCTCTGTAACAAATCTAGAGGTTTATGAGACCTCCTGCCTGAAAAATGAATCTAATATTGATTTCAGAGACAGTTTTTAGTTTGTACAGATTGATTAATACTGAAAAATTGCTTTTGGGGAATATAGTGCTATATTTATCCTTCTTCTGAGCTGGTATGAAGCACACATTTAAACAAGACAACAAAACACTGCCTCAAAATACTCGGATTGGCCTAAATACAAAGGGAAACCTAAAAATTCAATCGGAACGAAAAATAGCTAGACAGTAAAATGCACCTTAAGCCAGCAAAAGCATAGATTGAAAGAAAATAAATTTAATCTGCACCACACAGGTCACAGTTCAACAATAAATATCAATAGACAAGGAGTTAGTGTTAAAAAGCATAACAGACTCAAATGACTTCCTTTTTAGTCCACAGGAGTTGGACTCTACAATCCTTGTGGGTCCCTTCCAATTCAGGTCATTCTGTGATTCTATGGATACAACCTACAGAATTCCATTTATCAAGTGCAAGAAGCACAAACAAATTCCATTACTCCCAAATTACCAGTGAGAACTAAAACACAAAAAAGCCCCACTACAAACATCTTGCATTATTATACATTCTCCTGCATTCATGAAATGCTGGGAGATGGGAGATAGAGAGCTATTATAATCATATTCTAATTTTTGCTAGAACACCAAACAAAACCAGTACACGCTGAAGCTCTACTTCAGAACACCAAAGAACTAGAAGACAAAACAATGCATAGAAGCTTAGATAGGATACATCTGTAATAAAAATGATTTAAAAATTGCCTTTCAGGAAGTGAATGAAGTTATAAGAAATAAAATCATCAGGTGACTTGCAGTGCAGAAGATAGTAACACGTTCTATAATTAAGTAAAACATTTCATTCAATTCATCCCCTCCCTCATCCTCATATCATTAAAAACTCAAAACAGATTCATGTCCTTCATTACTTTGTTACATATTCCATGATAAAGTGTAACAACAAAAACCAAATTACATATTGTAATTAAAAAAAAAAACATTCACAAGAGCAACAAGGTAGGAGGTTTGTGTGTAGAGCAGAACTAGTAGATGTCTTATATCAAAACTTCAGAAAAGCTTCTGACAATTTCATGAGAAACAAAATTTGTTTAAGATAATGCAGAACTGATCAACAAAACCAACTCTAGAGAATAATTCTCAATGGTTTACTGTAAAAGTAGGTGATTTTATCAGGTGCAATTTCATAAATGCCTACAGCAGATTGCCTGTTCAGTGTTTTCATTAATCATATACATGATGGAAGGAATATGCTTTTTAAATTAGCGATATATCAATTCAAGAAATCTGGTATGTTGAAAGACAGGCTCCAAAGGACAAAAGTAATGAATTGGAAGACATCTGGAAACAGAGGAGAAAGTTAAACAGGGACAAGTACCAGGTATCGTGCTTGGGTATGAATAATGAGCTACATAAATCTGGAATAACTGATCTCTTCTGAAGAGGACCAAGATCTCATGGTAGGTCAAAAACTCAACATGAGTCAACAAACTCATGCTGTTGTAAAATAGGAAAATTAAATATTTGGATTACAGGCTGTAAAATACAAAATCTGTTTTACTTAGCATTATGAAGGTCTCAGCTGGGCTATTGTGCAGTGTTCCACATTACAGTCACTGATGAGACTTATATTACAACACAGAGAAATACCCCATCTGATCTGTGAGATCCCAACAACTCTTATCTGATGTTGAACATAAGTTAGTTGCCCAAGCACGTACCCAAGCACGGCATTTCTTAAGCATGTTTTGAACCTCATGCCTATACTTTCCTAAAGAGCGGCACTGAAAAAATGGATAGAACATGGCCAGTAAAAGGAGTGATGAAAACAAAAAGCATGATAACAAAAGAACATGCAAGTTTCACCCGAACTGCAACAATTTTCTGCATGTCAAATTAAATGAAAGTAATTTGAAATTTTTTATTTAAATTATGCTCAAATTTGAAATATTTTAAGAGAAAAATCTACAATGCATTAAATGGCTAAGCTTAATTAATAACACGGTATATCATAAGGGGATGCTTACCCTTGTTATCCTATCTTATCTTAATTAAAAAGGTGGTGAAAATATGTTATTTAAAAGTAAACCTCCTGAAATTAATTAAATAAATTAATACCGTTCACCTTCAAACTAATTTAACAAGTTATACCTGTCTTCAAATACTTCTAATTATTTTAAATTGGAAAGATCCAGCTTTTTGTTAGACTTCATTGAGAATACATGGAATACTTTAAAAAATGCTTCATATTATAGGTCAACACCAGTGCGTAAAGTCAGCCTGACATGAGTAGTACACTTAGAAATGTATTTATGCCAATGATTTTTATAAAGATTAAGACAATGGATCCAATGCAAACATCAAGGTACCAAGGTACAAAACATTGCCCAGCAACAGAGAAAAGTACCCATGGTTGCTCTAAGAGTTTCATATCTTTTTTACCAAAAAGTTCTCATTGGAATATCCTGAACAGATGAACCAATTATTACAAATACTTCAAACGGACCAAGGAAGAAAGAAGGTACTCAGAAGAGCTCAGCTGGGCTTCTTCAACTCCTGCTTATCTGATCCAGTGCCATGTTTGAAAGAACAGGCACCAAGTCAGGTTATGTTGGAATATGTAGTAGAAAAAAAATACTTTAGAGAAAACATCCCTGTTGACAATTATGATTATTCTTTTTGCATATAGTCTCCTGATAAACAGAAGATTTTACTGAGTGAGGAAAAGCAGAAGACTGCAGGACAGTACTTAAAACAGACCACCGAGTTCCATTAGGGAACAGTTTCATAAAAACAATTCTGGTAGCAAGAGTAATTTAAAAGGAACCTGCTTCTCCCCATATGCTTATTTTCTGCTCCACTCCATATGCTTTATACCGGTTATGTCAATGTGACTGCTTGGCATGATGCTGTAAACTGAATCAGTGAAGTGAATTGTATGGAGGAGGGAAAAGAGGAAACAGCTGTTTTTTCTTAACCTTGATCATGAAATGTTTTATTTAAAAGGAAGCTGCATAGTGAATAGTAAATTGCAGGTATCATAAATACGATATTTCATTCAAAACGACATGTATCGTTCCTATCCAAACACTCTTCCAGTCAATTTATTTTTTGCTGAAGACTTTTTCAAGAGGGTGTGACATGGTAAACAATTTCAAACTGCCACCCTGGTGGAATGAGAGAAGGCTCAGAAGACGAGTGGCAGTTCCTCAGGTGAGAAAATCTACTGAGGAATGGAGAGGCAGGAAGCATATTAAAGTCGGTATGCTTTACACCACAGAAAACAAGGCATTTCCTCTTAAGAAAGGGAGTACCTTCCACAACAGCACCTGAAAAATGCAATCTGCTCCCTTGTTGATTCTAGGTAACATTGCATGAAATGCAGGAACACTCAGCTGCTGTAAAGGATGCCACCCTTTCTTTCCCCCAGGGTAGCTTGATGGTTTCTATCCTTCCAGGCATAATAAATCAGTAGTTGCCACCATCTCTCCATAACGGAGCTCAGATACCATAGATTCACCCAGTGAGAGCTCTGCAGAAACCAGTCCATGTCTGAAAACATCCTGATATACTACTAGTGGGAAAGATGACACACCCTCTCTTTCCAGTTATTTGAGACGAAGGAAGAAGTTGGGTTTGGGGTTTTTTTGGCTTGGTTTTGGGGTTTTTTGTTTTTGGGTTTTTTTTAAGTAGAGGTTTTTTTTCCATAAATAAAAAGAAAAAAAGCAGTTACACGATTACCAATTTTAAAAAAAA
>WAAB01020306.1:0-36069 GCA_013389865.1 Piaya cayana
TTGGTCTTCTTGGCCACCTGGGGTCAAATCAAGGGGGAAAGTTAAGGCTTCCCTTTACCTTCAAAATGCCTTTTGGCAGGGACTCTGAGTGTGTTATGAAATTGCCAGTCCTGCACAACAGATCATCCTCTTCATCGCTCTCACCTAATTAAAAAAAAAAGACACTGAAAAGGGTAATTCCACACACGCTCCCACATCAAAACCTACAGATTCCTCACAGAAAGTAATCAAGCCAAAGCACGCAAAAGGAAGGAATAAAGCTGACTTATGCAACATATAATCACTCCACCAAAACTGAGAGGACATCAACAACAGGTGTTTCCTAAGAAGCTGAAAACTGAGAGACAGAAACACTTATCAGAATAGTCACAGATTTACTTACTATCGCTTGAAGTCCTTTTGGATTTCTTCTTATTTCCTAAGTCAGCCCAGGCAGGAACTCCTCCCATGGCTCGCTGAAACCTTGTAAAAGAAGGGTGAGGGGTAAAGGGGGAAAAAAGAAGTTTTTTTCAGAAAATTATTTTCTCCCAGGTGTTAAGCCCTTACAAGACACACAGCTACAATTCCGCAGGATTACTTGTACACAGAACATGATGCCATTTTTAAAATTTCACTCTGCTTCTTGTGTTTTGCTGACTTTCTGAATGTAAAATGGAAGCAACATTGACACCAAACAGCAAAACGCTTTTCTTTGGAGCAATATACGCTAATGCCAAGACAACTCACGCACATCTGAAATTCTCTTTGCTCTCTGACTAGATTAACGTTTCATATCATTCTTATTTACCGTGTAAGCTACCTTCTTCCAATGCTCTATTTACAATACAACAACTATATAAAAACCTCCTCATGGAACTCCCCAGAGGACACATTAGTTTGTGTTCCTCTGTGATACTGTTAAACAAATCACCACAAACAACGCTCATACATAATTAACTACTTTTAGTATCATTTCGGATTTAAAAATGCTGTAAATACCGTAAGAAGCACTTTCTTTAAACAGGCCTAATCAGCACACTGAGTACAGAGTGAATCTGAATGTCACACTAATATTTTATCACATCTTATTAAACTTAAGCCACAAAAGCATTGTTCGAACTCACTGTTCTTCAAGTCGTCTTTTTAGCTTTTTCTTAGTAAGTGTCTTCTCAGCATCGTTTTTCATGAAGTCTTTCCTGTACCTATGGGTCATATCAACACTACGGGGAAAAAAGCAAACAGAAAGTGAAGGTCACTCAAAACAACGCCACGTACAGTCACTTTCGAGCAGGAGATGTAATTCCTCCATGCTAACTTGAACTTACTTCTCCTCCGCTTCATCATCTTCATCCACCCAGACTGGTTTTTTGGACGAGATTCCACCTTTAGCTTCATTTTCTACTTCTGAGTCACTAGAGTCTCCCCGCAGACCCTTCTGCTCTGTGGCGTTAGACTGAAAACAAGCGCACGGGCTGTGTTAGCAGAGGAAGAACTGTCCTTTACTAGGTGGGTGCAGGGAGAGGACAGTCCCTGGCTCCCTCCCACCCCTGCCGGGCTCTCCCCGCGCCCTACCCGCCGGGGCCCGGCCAGACGCTGCAGGAGCTCGTCCTCCTCCACGTTGACGCTGTCCCCGAACACCAGCTCCTCCAGGTCCCTCTCGGCGCCGGTGGTTTCAGACAAGGCCTTCAGGTGCCGAGCGCGCCGCGCCGCCTCTGCGGTCGCCTGCCTCGTCCCCGCCCGCTCCGTCGCCTGCGCAAGCGGCCGCTTCACTGTTTTCTTCGCTTTCTTTATTTTCTTTGGTTGGTTGGTTGTTTTCTTCGCTATTTTCTTCTTCTTGGCCACCGCACGGCCCGATCGCGCCATCCCCGCCGGCCGCATCGCTCCTCTCAGAGCCGCCACCGGAACCGGAAAGTGCATCCGTCACGTGACATGCACATAGCACCTCCCCGTTCGCCCATAGGCTCGCGCGCCCGAACCACGTGACTCCCCTCGCGTCAAACGCTGTCACGTGACCTCCTTTCTTTGCTTTCCTTAACCCCCCTCCACCCCGCGCCGCACGTGACGCGGACCGCTCCATTGCGCGCCCAGAGGGGTCCCACACCCCGTGCAGACAGCGATCACTCCTCACCAGCGCCCCGACTCCCGTCTTCGGTGAGTTGCCCTCCCATGTGAAAGCATAGCGAGATGCGACGGGGTTGCCTTTATACCTCTAGATTCCGTCCTCCCTCTAAGCTCTCCCCCTGCTTCCCCAATGGTTTCTCCCGGAGAGGTGCAGTAACGGCGAGTAACGGTGCCCAAAAGACCTCGCGGCCCAATGAGCGCGGCGGTGGGCGGGCGCGGCGCAGGCGCAGGGCCCCTATGCTAATGTTGTTGATGTCCCAGTGCACGGAGTTGGGCTTCGGCTGCGGCTGAGGAAGCGCCTCAACTTCCCAGGCCGCCTCCTGCCCCGCCGGGCCCGGCCCCTCGCGCAGAGGGAGGCGGAGGGGGCCGAGCCGAGGGGAGGGGGCAGCGGCAGCGGGCGGGTCCTGCCCATGCGGGCCTGATGGAAAACACAAAGGACCTGGTGAGTCGAGCAGCCCGGGAGGGGGCGGCACCGGGGGGTGGTGCGGGACCTTGGGGGAGCTGAGCGGGGCTGGGACCCCCGGAGTCCTGGGGAGCGGAGGAGGGAGACAAATCGATCCCCTTTTCAGTGGGACGCCGTCCCCCCGGGCCTGCGTGGGAGGGGAGCAGCCCAGGGTATTGTTTGGGGGGGCTCCCCTGGAACCCATGTGGGAGGGGAGCGGCCCCGCGACTCCCAAGTTGTTTTGGGAGGGGGAGAAGCAGCCTAGCACCCCCAGAGCCCCCACATCGTTTTGGAGGTGAGGGGGAAGGGAGAGCAGCCCCAGAACCCCCAGATTATTTTTGGGGTAGGAAAGAGCAGCCCCAACACCCCCAGGTTGTTCTTGGGGTGGGAGAGAGCAGCCCCAACACCCCCAGGTTGTTCTTGGGGTGGGAGAGAGCAGCCCAGACACCCCCAGGTTGTTCGTGGGGTGGGAGAGAGCAGCCCCCAACACCCCCAGGTTCTTCTTGGGGGAGGAGAGAGCAACCCCAGCACCCCCAGATTATTTTTGGGATAGGAAAGAGCAGCCCCAACGCCCCCAGGTTCTTTTTGGGGTGGGAGGGAAGCGCTCTCAGCACGCCCAGGTTGGCTGGGGAGGGAGGAGGGAGCCCCAGCAGCCACAGGTCGTTTTGCCCCCTCCCTCCCCCGGAGCTTGTGTGGGAGGACACTGGTCCCAGCCCCCCCCGAGCCGTTCTGGGGTCCCCCCCGAGCCTGTCCCCCCGCGGGCACGTGGAGCCGGCGGGTCCCCTTTGTTGTGGTGCCGGCGGCTGCGGGGGCTCCTCTCCCTCCCCTCCTTCTTCCTGCTGGGAGAGGGGGGGTGAGAAGTTCCAGATGATCCTGGGCTGAGCGCTTAGCGAGCCGCACAAGTGCTGCTTTTTCAGCAACTTCCTCTTCAAGCTGCCCCTTCTCCAGTTGTCCTCGTGTTGAACGCTGTGTTCTTCAACTTTAGCACCTCAGCAGTTCAGGGTTCTTTGCAGCCGCTCCCCCCTTTCTCTCTGATTTTTATGACCAGCTTCTATTGTGACTTTGCTCTTCACGTGAGGAGCAGTATAGCTGCGAAACAAGTTTTGCTTTCAGGTTGTTGCTGGAAATGCTTTAAACTATAGTGATTTATGTCCAGCGCGGCTTTAAAAAAGAAAAAAAAAACCTACTACAAAGCATATGCTGATTACGGTAGAAACTCCTGCGTGTGAAAAAGTGATCCGGTAGGAACTATTTAAGCTGTGGGTGGCAGCCCTTGCGATTTTGCACATCTAAAACCGGTTAAAACCAAGAGCTGCAGGGCAGCCTTTTGTATTTTAAATTCAGATTGTTTTCCAGGTTTGAGAACCGGTGCTTATTTGTTTGCTGCTTTCGTTTAGAGCGGCCTGATTTTTGACTTGCAAGGAGGGGAATGGAAAGGCAAGAATAGAATCTAATCTGGAACGTTAAATGGGAACTAAAAACAATATGTTCCTTTTAAAAAGCAATCGAGCTTGGTAGGTCTTTACACCTTCTTCGTTTAGTTTAGTGTTTGATAGGAATGGTTGGACCCTGTGATCCGGTGGGTCTCTTCCAACCTGGTGATTCTGTGATTCTTGGGATCATTTTGAGGAAGCATGGAGTGAGTTTTAAGGAAGCGCAGCAGGGGTAGCTAGTCTCCCGCATGGAAGTTGCTGTTGATGCCACCAGCATAGTTCAGGTGTTTCAACCGCGTAGGCTCCTGCCTGTATGAGACTTGAAAGTAAGAAACTCTTCATTGTTGTTCCCTGAAGAGCTCGATGACTGTGGCAGTGATGATGCTGTGCCCAAGAGTTGCCTCCCACTGGCTTTCATTTCTCTTACCTGCTCAAATTTGATTAAATTTTGCAAGGCTTTTGATACTTCCGCAAGCTCCTGCCGCGTACCCTCCTTTCTCAGGTAAGTCAGTACACGCTGGGCGTGTGTGATGTTTTGATGAATCGTGGAATGAATTCAAGTGTCGAAGACTTTGGGGTTTGGGTTGGTGTTGGTTTTTGAGGGGGTTATGTTTAAATTGATTAAAGCAAAGTATTTGCATCTTCTAGATGCTCCTGTAAGGGCTTTGTAGAAACGCAGTGGAATTTGTAACAGATTTGCAAGTTTTCTTGAAACTCGGATATTTCACGTATTAATCATCGCACACACCCCTCCAAAAATGCTTAAATGCTTGCTAATTTGATATATTTCTTTATGAAAGAGTCTTCCCTCTTGTGTGAAACCCCCTGGGGAAGAGGCTATGGACAAAACCATTGGCAAACAGCAGAAACTGGCTTCAGACAAAATGCTGTCATACATAGCACACGAAGAGACAGGAAAACACATTTCTGTAATTTTCCAACAGAGATTTTACTTGTAATAAGAGTGGAAGGCACATTTCCAGATAGAGGTGAGTTGCTTATGTAAAAAAAAAAAAAGTACGTTTGGTTGGTTCTAATTTTCAGGAGTCCTGATATGTTTAGCTTTGAAGTTCTGTTTATTTGGTTTTGATGAAAACTGACAGTTTGTTTCCTTCACAATTGGTACCGTGTTTGAATTTTTTTTTTTGTCATGCTTGGAGGCACAGCGAGACGTCAGTTCTGCAGGGGGCAAGCTAATATTGCTGCACAAAGTTATTTTGGTGAGCTTACACGCAGAAGAGTTGTAAAAAATTAATTCCATTGTCTCATTTCCTTAAAGGCGGCATCTAGAGCTAAAACTAAGCTCGCAGCGTGCGACGTTAACAGACTTTTGAAAACAAAGGCTGTGCTCCAACTGTAAAACCAGCATGGAAGTGCTCTATGGGAAATGTACGCTCTGTTAAGGAAATGTGATTACAGTAAACGTGTCTCCCCACAGACCCTTGGCTGGAAGGTTGTGGTGACCTCTGTGTTGATCTTGGCCTCAAATCCCATCTATGCCTGCTGCTGTCGTGGTTCTGGGGTTGGGTGTGAATGCAGAGAGCGATGCCCATCTGCGTAGGTGCTGCTGGGCCTGTGTGAATCTGCAGCTCTGCTCTGAGCTCGCAGTCACAGCTTTTTCCGCTTTCAATCCCCACATTGATTTGGGAGTAACAAGAAGCATTTTGGGTGGTTTGAAACCTTTCTGTGAGTGTTCTGGGTCATCTTCCTCTGGCCAGGATGCACTTACTTGGGAGCAGGGAGTTTGATTAGTTAGTAAAGGGGTATTTTTTGTAGCTAATTTTCACCTTCATCCTATTTTTTGCCAATACTTGAGCATAGGAACTTTTTGATAGGAACGGTTGGACTCGATGATCCGATGGGTCTCTTCCAACCTGGTTGTTCTATGATTCTATAGCCTTCTTCAAGGCACTAAAACAATGTCCTGCAGAAGTATTTATTGTCTTAATTAACATTAAATGGTCTTATTTTGTGTTTTGGTCATGCTTCCTGACCAATTTTTTATGCTCAAACAACGTATGCTATAACGTGCTGACCAAATCCAACCGTATATAAGAGTATCTGTTAACAGAGTGAGAAACTAGTTACTTTGCGTATTTGTTTAAAGTTGTCTTCCTGCTTTTAGGGAAACTGGTTTCCTCAACTTTGTTCTCTTATCATACCGTTGGCTTTGTGTAATGGTTAATTAAGAGTATTTCTTAAAAATATGTTGCTGCCAAGTATTTGCAGGGAGGAGGAGAGCGAGAACAGGAAAATGGGAAGTTGAGCAGAGAAAGAAGAAAGCAGTTCTTAATAGTTCCTTCCTCCACCCACCCCTTCAATAAAGAAATGTAAGAGATGCCCTTCCCCCTGCCCCCAAGCAAGTAGTCGTAGAGGCTTATTTACCAGTCCTGCTCACCCTAGACTTGGTATTGCTCTGCCTAAAACTCTTCCCTGTGGAGGAACCAGTAATCTCATTAGGAAAATAAGCTTTAGCCAATATACCTAACAGTTTGGCTTGTTCTTTTGTTTGTGCTTTGTTTCTGCTTGATGTGCGGCAGGGCTCTGGCAGTGGTAGAGTTACTCCAGCTACAGCTCTTTTGGTATCAACCAGTTCAATGTTTCATAATCAGCCAGGCGCCTGCACTCAGCGTGTTTTGCAGATGGGCAGGATGCTATCCCCTCACTCATTAGATGAACACTAATCTGATTGAGGTGTGAGGAAAAGACAATCTGGGCCTGCTCAGAATGATTTTTAGTGCTAAGTCCAGAGCAGGAAACTTTTTTTTGTTTGTGTGACTATATTGTGAGATGGATTGATCTTGTGGTTGGTAACTTGGGGTGTCACTGCTGTTAGACTCCGGTAGCTTTTCTGAGTGAAGAATTGCACTCTCAGAGCCTGCGTTCAGTTTTACTGTGTTCAATTCTGGGCCCCTCAGCACAAGAACGATGTTGAGGCTCTGGAGCGAGTCNAAGGAAAAAATTCTTCCCAGAAAGGGTGATTGGGCAGTGTCAGAGGCTGCCCAGGGAGGGGGTTGACTCGCCTTCCCTGGAGGGGTTTAAGGTGCAGGTTGATGAGGTGCTGAGGGACATGGTTTAGAGATTGGTGGGAATGGTTGGACTCTATGATCCGGTGGTTCTCTTCCAACATGGTGATTCTAGGATTCTTGAAATTCAGAGGGAGCTCCTTGGGGGGTAATAAGCTGCTCTTTGAGGCTTCCCTTCACAGGGAAGAACAGCTGCCCTGTTAGGTGCTTCTCAGTGTGACAGAGGAAATAGTGCTGGTCAGCTGATGAGGCACTGCTGCTCGCTGCCTTAGGAGCTCAGCAGGAATTGCAGGCGGCTGCTGCTACCGGAGCAGCTGCTTTGTCTCGATTACGCTTCTATTTGAGGCACTTATTGTCCATTTTATAAGGATGTGGGGTTTGACCTTTTGAGTTCAGAGTTGTACCCCAACTCTTCTGTTTCAGATGTCAGAGGTCCTGTTCTTCTGCAAACTCCGGGAAGGGTTAACAGAGATTCCATGTGGTGTTCACTTGTTTCTACAAATGTTCACTTTCAGCATGAGTTTTAAAGAACTCTAGTGGTGCTTTGTTATTAAAATACCTGTGGTCTAATCTGCTCTAGCAAAATTTCAGCACAGTTGTTTGCATATTGTCTTCCCTAGCTTCCACCTACTTCTGCGCACAGAGTACTTCATATTTTCTCTGTTGCAGAAGTGGACTTATTCTGAGTCTCACAGAATTTATGCTGAGCAATACCCCAGAATTAGAATCCAGATAATAAATTAATTTATAGTTATGTCCTACATAAGTTATTTGGCAAACGTGATTATCTTGCAAGCAGACCTGAAATGGAAAGCAGAGCTGCATGGTGTGTCCTGAGACTACCTTGTCCTGCAGCCTCCACTAAAGGGCTGAAGTCCTTCTTTGTGTGGGATGAGGCCCCAGTCTCTTCGTGAAATCAGAGCAGCTGATTTATGGAGGATGAGTGAGTGAGGGGGGAGATCCTGCCTGTGGGCTCCGAAACACCACGAGTGTCTTATGAATAACATTAGAAGGCACCGTGGCGTTCCGATATCACTGTTGAGAATGGTCAGTATGGTATCGCGTTTGGTTTCTGAGCAGAGGCTGGTGCTCCGGGAAAGTTAGATATTGAGAGGCGTTGAGGAGTTGATGAAATCTTGGGGAAGATGACTTGTCTTCGTGTTCCGATCCGTGAATTGCTGGCACTGTTCAGGGAACAGCGTATCCATGGCAACGTTGTGCTCAACTTCTGCCTCAGCCCGCACACACGTGCGCACACAAACAAATAACTGATCTTGCATCGTGTTGGCTAATCTCATCAGTGATAACGCGCAGGTGAGACTTGTCCCAGAGCAGGTCAGGACTAGGTTTGTCCCTCCTCTAACGATTGCCGTTACCCAAGCTGCTTCAGCCAGATGTCACTGCCTTCAAGGACAGCTCAAGTTATGCTCAATCCTAAGTTTCAGTTGTTCTTAATCTAGTTTTGAATTAGAACATCGCACTGATTTGTTTTGTTGCAGAGCTGCTTTCACTGTGTTAAGTATGTTTATTTTATTGCATAACCTTTTGTGCTTACTGGTTTTTGTTTGTATTAATTGGATGCTAGGATTGGGTCAGCGTGGAAATGAGTTTTCCCTTTTAACTCCAAGGAAATCCTTCCCTAATAGGATTTAGTCAGACTGCAAAGAAGAATAGAGAATACTATAATAAGGGGATAGCATGGCAGGAAAAAGGCTCGGATGATATCCAACAATAAAGATGTTCAGGCATAAACTCTCTAGGAAAGGGATTTGGGGAATTACTGTGATGAAATCTTAAAGCTATGAATCCAAATGCAATTTAAGAAGGAAAAATCTGATCACGTATTATTTTTTCTGTCTACAATGACTTAAAAGAAAAAAAAAAGCTCTTGGAAAAAGAAATAAAGGCTAAGGGTTTCTCTTTTTTTCCTGTTTCCTTGGCTGTGCTTCATTCCTGTAATTCGTGCTTCCGTTGTAGAATTTTTCTTTGTCTTATCTCTCTCTGTTATTTCCTCTCAAAGTTAGATACTGTTAAGGATAATGGAAATACTTTGAAATTTCTCTAATTTCTCTTATAGCTCGGTGAGGGCAGCTTGTGTAGCAGCAGCCTTGTTTCAGTGGAGCTGTGGAAGCTATTAATAAAGTTGAAATTGTCACTGTGTCAAATGCATCTATTGGATGCTTATCAGAAAAAAAGACATCAGTTAATCCATTGTCTATATCTGCTGGAAATGTTTAACTGTTATGTGTTGTTCAAAATTGTATGGTTTTAGTTGAGCTCAGATTTTTTTGGTGGTAGGATAACTATTATGTAACAAGTTTTCATATATGACAGTGGCAAATTAGTCACCTTTCTATCTTTTCACATTTATACAGACCCCATTGCCATAGTAACTGAGCTCTTCATAATTGTTAATGCATTAATCCTCAGCATCCCTGCGAGGTGGAGAGTTATTCCTGTCTCACCCATGAGAAAGTGAGGGATGGGGAAGCAGGGTGATTTATCGATAGCCCCTCGGTGAGAGCCGAGAGACTCTCATTTCTGATCCTGGGGAACAGTGCCCTCTTGGTTGAAGTGTCTTTTCTCGGCCCAGCTTTCTCGAATGAATGAGTTTCCGAGAAATGGCTGCAGCCATCTGGAATGAGCTCATTTGCATACAAGAGCTGTGTGGCTGTTACTCAGCACATCAGGATTAATGAACCCTGAAGACACCAAAGAAAAGAAACCTATGGGCTGCTAGTGTGTATTCTCAGTGGTTCATGAGATAGATTTTCCTTCCTGTATATCACAATACCAAAAATTGGCTGGTTTTTACTAATTTAATTGGCAATATGTGTCTCATCTCTTTGTGCTAATAGAGCAGTTTGTTAGTACATCTGCTTTTGAAGGCTGACTTTGACCTTTGAAACTTTTTAAGCTGTAAATACTTGCATTCAGAATGCTCTGCTATTCTTTGGAGGTCTCGTTGTGTTGGTTCTTTTCAATTTTTAGACAGAACATACTTCACGAGCGGAAAGGAAAAGACGTGATTCTTTCGGGATGTTTGACGGTTATGATAGTTGTAGTGAGGACACCAGCAGCAGCTCCAGTTCGGATGAAAGTGAAGAGGAGGTCGCTCCCTTGCAGTCCAGTCTCCCAATTATAAAGAACAATGGACAGGTCTATACTTATCCGGATGGCAAATCTGGCATGGGTGAGTATGCAAGGTGTGAGTACAGAGAGTTTGATAGTTGTGGTTTTCAGCCTGTGCTGAGTTGTGAGGGTCCAGTCCCCACTGCTGATCCTGATTTTAAATGGATTAAAACAACTGAAGAGTTGGGATTGGGGTTTTTTTTTGGGGGGGGAGTTGTTTGGCTTGTACTAAGCTGAAATAAAACAGCCTTTGAATCCTGTTGTCAGGAAAGAAATGGTACAGGAACATCTGCCTTCCCATCAAATTGTGTTGTGTTTATCTGCACACGTGTGTTCTCACATTCTGGTTTTGGTTTTGGAGCTTTGAGGAAAACATCAGTGTTCTCTCTATGCTTGGGCATATTCTCTATACCCTTTATGCTATATATACAATATATTAAAGTACATTTAATACATTAAAATACGGCTGAGGGCCCTGGGGGTGTTTATCCTGGAGAAGAGGAGGCTGAGGGGAGACCTCATTGCTCTCTCCAACTCCCTGAGAGGAGGTTGTGGAGAGGAGGGAGCTGGGCTCTTCTACCAAGGGCCAGGGGAGAGGACGAGAGGGAATGGCCTCAAGCTCCACCAGGGGAGGGTCAGACTGGACATTAGGAAAAAGTTTTTCACAGAAAGGGTGATTGGGCAGTGTCAGAGGCTGCCCAGGGAGGGGGTTGATTCACCTTCCCTGGAGGGGTTTAAGGGATGGGTGGACGAGGTGCTGAGGGACATGGGTTAGTGATCGATGGGAATGGTTGGACTTGATGATCCAGTGGCTCTCTTCCAAACCTGGTTATTCTGTGATTCTATGATTTCTTCCTATACAAGGAAAACTCCTGTATCAAGTCCATCAATGTGTACTGTTCACTGTCTGCTAGCTGTAAGCTACTGGATAAAAATAAAGAAAAAGGGAAGATTGCTTTTATCATTGGGGAAAAATAATTGAGCCAAAGTCATTAGTGATGAGTAGAGCTCCTCTGGGTAGAATTTTGTTGTTATCTCATTGGCATAAGTTGGCCACAAAGTCCTATTCATCATGGAACAGCTCGGTGGGTGATGCTGCCATTCTCTTGAGCTGGAGGAGAATGCTGGTCGGCTGGGGTGCTTTGAGAATGCCAGTTTGAGTCAAAAAAGAGACTTGGTTCTGTTTTGGGTTGGAAATGTTGTATATTTAGTGGAAATTGATTGGCATGTCCAGATTCAGAGCTGGCGTTCTGTCATGAACCACAAAAACACAGAAATCTGCTCTGTTTTAGCCAGATCAGTCTCTGCTACCAGCAATAAAATTAGCAGGGAGCAGGAAAGAGGAGGTACTCTTTCTCTAATGAACTTGGAGTTCTTGTTTCAATGTCGTTAGCAGTGCTATTCTTATTTCAAGTTATTTTTCTGTGCAATTCCCTTCAGGCTCACGTGCTAAGAAACTGTTTCGTGGTGCCACCTACAGGATTTTCCTTATATCGTTTGTATTCTGTGCATTTGAGGTCTCTATTACACTCTTAACATGTGGCTTTTTCTCTCTTTTGATCAGCTACATGCGAGATGTGCGGAATGGTTGGTGTCCGTGATGCTTTTTACTCTAAAACAAAACGCTTCTGCAGCGTCTCTTGCTCTAGAAGCTATTCCTCCAACTCCAAGAAGGCCAGCATTCTGGCCAGGCTTCAGGTAGCGGTACAGACACCATTTTCTTTATTTCCTTATTGTAGTCCGTGTTTGTCGAACGTGTGCCTCTCTCAAATTTCCACGAAGTTTTAAGATAAGTCAAGTTTTTTCACACATTATAATTTCCGCGTGTGATGTTGTAAGTCAAAACTCTTATCAGTAATAAAATCACTTCACTCAGCAGAGCAAATTACAGACAAAACTGACTCCTCGTTTCATTTCTGCTGCAATCACCCTTCTGCAAGAAAAAGATTAGGAAAGATTTAGTTTGAATAGATTTAGTTTGATAGGAACGGTTGGACTCAATGATCCGATTGGGTCTCTTCCAACCTGGTGATTCTATGATTCTATGAATATGTAGTGGCTTGAAATTCCATGCATCTCATACCCAAGATGCTTGCTGGCTTCAAAGAGCGTAAAGGTTTATTTAGCATTGTTGTGGTTTGGGTTTGAGGGTTTTCTTAATTATATATGCAAAAAGGGTTTGGGTCTGTTCACTTAAAATATTAATCAAATACTCATGATGACGTGCCTGTAGTGTTCAGGAAAAGGTAGAAATGTCAGGAAATGTCATTATGTCCTATCTTAAATCCATTGCAAGAAATTGTGTTGGTATAAATTAGATTAAAAGTTGGTTTTGACCTGCTTTGAACAGTTATCTTTTTCAGGTAAAAACAACAGTGAGTCTGTAATGCTGTTCAAGTTGGAATGAACGACTTGTCATCTTTTGGACAGTATTTGCTACTGGTTTTAAAATTTATTTAATAATATAAGTATTAATGGTTGGACTCTGATCCGGTGGGTCTCTTCCAACCTGGTGATTCTATGATTCTATGATTAATATTACAAGTCGACTTCCATTCTGCGTTCTAATTTTAGTTAAATCTGTCAGCAATGTGCCACAGGCCTATGGAAGTTTCTTGATGGGAGTTTAGAAAAGCTTTATTTACTTAGCTTTTTGTTATTATAGGGTAAACCTCCAACAAAGAAGGCTAAAGTTCTACAAAAACAACCGTTAGTCGCTAAATTAGCCGCATACGCTCAGTACCAGGCAACTTTACAAAACCAGGCAAAGACTAAAGCAGGTAATGACATATAGACAGAGCTGAATCAAATTCTCTGTGACACAAGATTCGTGGCTCATTAGCAGCTTCCTAAATAAAATAACTTTTCTCTTTGCAGCTGTGCCTGTGGAAGGTTTCAGCTGGGGTAACTACATCAATAGCAATAGCTTTACAGCAGCTCCCGTTACCTGTTTTAAACACGTGAGTATTGTTTGATATGTGCTCTCCTTTTGCATGCGTGCGAGAGAGCCTGCACATTTATCCTTGAATGTGTTTTTGCAAAACATTTATATCCAAATATGTTTCATGGTCTTGGAATACAAAGAACACACTGTGAGCTGTTACATGACTACTCTTCAGATAAGTGTATCTGTTTTATCTGTCCTTTAAAACCATTCTAAACACTGTTGGTTACTCTCATTATGCACAGCCTCATAAACAAAGAGCAGTGTTAAAGGAGGACTCTTAAATACTTGTGAAGTTATTTTTCTCACATTCAAGGTGCAAAAGCTATCAAACACGTTCCGGAGCATCAAACCAACCAGGTCATATGATATTAGGAGGAGTAACAAAAGGCATTTTTGATTGAGCCAGGCTTCACTACATTGAACTGATCTTTTGGTTACATATTTGGAGTGTATTTGCTTGATTTTTAGGCAGGTTCTTCCTGACAGCTGTGCTGCCAAAGAAAGCTTTTTATATATCTGAAATTTAAGGGGTTGGTTTTCTTTGGATTAGAATTACAAGAAAGCCCAAACACCAAGTCTCAGTCATTGCAGAATGTCACGATGGGGTGAGGGAAAATATTCAGTAGCATCTGTCTTTAATGCAGTTGTTAAATTCCAGTTACTAGATCTTGATTATATTGTCAGTACTGTCTCATAAGTGAAAACTTCGACAGAAAGCGTTGACAGTGTTTTCTTAGCATAGTTTTTTTTATTTGGGAAGTCAAAGTGTTCCGTCTCCTTACAGAAGTTTTACTTTGCTCAAAATTATATGTTTAAAATTCCAATCAAAAGAAACAATTTGTTTCATGGAAGTTGTCCCTAAGGAGGAGAGACAGACGCTGTCTGTCTTTCTGAAGAGAGACACTTCTGTAAATCATGCTGAGTCCTGTCAAGCTGTAAATCAGTGGGAGCTGAGGGCCCTTGGCAGTTGGTGCTTTCTGAATAGCCCCCTTTATGCCTAGAGGCCGTAACAGAGTGTAGCTTCCTGAACTTGGATCAAATTCCACGTGCCTAAGTGTGTTTCACTTTGCTTTCCCAGTTAGGTACAGGCTATAGTAAGTAATTTCGTCGGTCCGTATCAGGTTTTGTTTAATGTAGGCTGTGCTGATAGAACTGCAAATGCTTCACAATGCCTCATTAAATAGGATACAGCTACAGTAGTTAGGTCACTTCTAAATTATGCTGCAGCATTCCATATTACAAGGAGTTATATCTTCCTTTCTTACTGCTTTATTCATTAAGTTGAAAGGCACTCTGGCAGTGAGAACAGACACAATACTGGTGGCCACATTTGACCTTGACAATTTTCACAAGCTACACAGCAACAATGCTGCTAAGCCTGAGTGTTTTCTTTTCTGTCCCCATTTTATTTTCCTTGTAGAAGTAAAACCCAACTCATGTAGTCGCCTTTGGGGATTTCTACTTCTTAGGTGGACATTAGTGTTAGTGGGGTCTGGTTTGCGTATATTTTACTATAATTATTTCTGAGAGAGATGTTTAGACCAGACAGAATCTGTCAGTATGTTAGTACTCTCTCTGCTGATGATTAAAAGAAACTATACTCCTTGGGAAGATGATTGCTGTGTTTTCTGTGTACTGTGACGCTTTGATTCATAAAAGTTTGCTTGTTTGTTTACCATCCGTGTCTTGGATTCCGTGCACGTGTTGTATGTGTCAGCAAGATTAAATACTTAGTGCTTATTCTGTTCAACGTGAAGGTTTGAATTGACAGGAAAATCATGACGTATCTACCCTTGTTCTCACAGTATGGGTGTCTGGTAGGGAACATTTGGATCGATATTACAGAAAATGTAAGGAAATTATAAGTTATGGGTCTTGGGTTATCGATTACTGTTCTGATAACCTGGCATACTTCAGGATTTAAAGTCTGATGTAGTTTTCCCAGGTCAGTGGGTTTTGTCTGGGGAGTTATTTTCTCTTCAGTTTAAAGCAGTTATATTGTAGAATTAAAACATTTAAATCTTTAGCTCTTCCCTGTCTCTTTCTCTGTAGAAGAAAAATATTTTTCTAAGTCTTTTTATGTCCTTAGCACAGCTTTTTTATTTTCCTGTTACCTTCATTCCAGACTTCGGCGTTGAGTAAAGAAATCCACTAGCAATGATGCAAGGATGCTTTGTGGTTCAGTAAATGAAGCAGAGAAGCTGATTTGGTTGATGTCCTGTAGGAAGCCTGTGACAAAGCCGGAGTTTGTGCACCTTGCAGCCACTTTTTTTGTTGAATTGAGTCAATCAGATACAGGGCAGCAGCTGATGCAAGAAGGAAAACTCTGAATTTAATGTGTAGTGTTGTGTTACAGCTTAGTAACCCACAATGTGCTCATTGTAACCTGCGTTCCAATTTCATTTTTCTTCTAAACAGCTTTTAAATCTATATTTGCTTTTATTAGCCTAAACCATTCATAGAAATGAAAGGAAATACAGTGCTTTGAGTCGCTTGTCAGTGCTAGTTATGAAACAACAGTCATTCTGGGTGAATTTTGTTTTCAGCTGAAGTCTTTTCACTCTGTTGGTTTCTCTTGTGACTAAGTTTGCTCTAAGGAAGCGTTCCCAGGATTTTACTCTAGGTGGCAGCGCTTTGCTTTGAACTTATGATTTTAAAGCATTTTGCACTTTGCCTTCTGTGGTTTTACCTTTTGTGAGGATAGTATTCGCACACGAACTACCAGCGTAGGGTCCTTAGGCTTCAGGAGTTGGTAGCACCGCTTTGAAATCATGGTGATGTCGGTGCCTTTCGAACTTTTTTGGAAGCCGCGAGAGCTTTATCCAGCGAGGTGTGTGGGATACTTATCCTGTAGGCTAAGCCCTGTCAAACAGGACCTTCCTGATTGCAACTTACCTTGCAGAGAAGGCAGCTGCCGCTCACAGATAAACCCTCCCAGGTCCTCTCCCGGAGCAGGAACCGATGAACCAGATCTTCCTTGTTTGGGAGTGACGTGAAGTGGATCTCTTCATCATGAGTCTGAAAGGTAAATTTGTTCTTAACTGTAAATTATGGTTCTGCTAGTTCGCACTATGCCAATCCAGACTTCAGAGTTCCCCTTCCAGCCAGCAGGCGAATAAGACTTAGTGCTTTTCGAGTTTTTTTTCAAAGCACTGTGCAAACATTGATTGATTAATTGGATGGAGACAGAGAAGACATGAGGGAAGACAGCCTTTATAGCCCTGGTTTATCCAGTCTTCCTTAAAGAATATTCATAATGAGCGCAATAGGAAACGATGATGCAGTATAGCAGCTATACTGTAAGCCATCGCTTCACGGCAGTGATGTTATCTGGCATTTCAGTAGTGATGTTGCTTTGGAGGGCTTCCTTCTTCTAAAGGGTGAGCCATATGGATTGGTGTAGGAGAACTAGCAGAACCAGTATTTTCACAGACAAGGACAAATTTAACTTTCTGCTATTTCCCTCTATACCAATCCACGTTTTAGCAATACAAATTCGTGTTATTTCCATTACCATTTGATGCGAGAAGTGTGTTAATGTACTTTTATCTCTGAGTCAATCGAATCGGTGAGCAGGCAGTAAAATACTTTCTAAGTGAGTGCAGCTGGATTGTGAAATTATTCAACATGACTATTTTTGATTGTTTGGCATCATCTGCATCCATGTACAAGGCAACAAGATTTACTAAAATACGCAGTTTGCAAAGTTTATTTCCCAATTCAATTCAAAAAGCTACAGATGTCAATTTAGATGACAGTGAATGTGTAATAGGACTTGACTAAGAAGCTGTATCTTGCCTAGTTTGTATGTGGAAATAAGCCATCATCTTTCAAGTTGTCTTTTTCTCTGTCAGATGGCAGAAAAGATCTCTGCAGTCTAGACTGGTGTAGATGGAACATAGCAGAACCAGGGGAGAGCAAGCATCAAGAATAAGACACTGGCATACTCGCAATAACTGATTTTTCCTTTAATAGTGAAAACTAGCTTTGAGTTTTGCATGCCCGGCCTCAAATATTTCTTCTAGTGAAAGATATCCCTTTGTAATGCAAGTTTGACTTTTAGTTCTGCTGGTTGGCTGCTGCGCATTGCCAGAACAGTTCCAGTATCGTAATTTCCAATCTCTTGGGATTAATCCAGCTTTCGTCACGTGTGGCGCTCAGCTGACATTCTGTGGAGTCGGAGGGCAGTTAACGTGTGTGTTTGCAAAGATCTTTGTAAATGAGGTGCAGCCTTGGAACGCTGCCTGCCTGCTGTGGGCCAGGAGCAGAGGATCCCTTCAGCTGTTCCTGGGGTACTTGGACAGTTTCTGAGCTGAGCGGAGTTTATTGTTCTCAGAACACCTCAGAAGTGATACAACTGCTGTTCTAAAATACCCCAAGTCTGATTATTTCCCTTCTTGGTGGTCTCTGGTTTAATGTAGACTGAGTAAATCTTTTTTGTTACCAGTATAACTTCAGAGGGCTGGCATTTAAGGCTCTGCATTCTTTAGCACCGTGCATTTCCAATCCCTCTGCAATACCATCTATGACTCTTTTCATGATGATCAGTTCAACAAAACATTCTTCCTGAGACAGCAAACTACACGTAATTTTAATCTGCCCTTTCCCCAAACCCCTAATAGTTCATTGAGCTTGTATTTCTTTGGTACTAACGTGTCAGTCTAAGCCTTCAGGACAGCGTGTGAGGAATCCAGCTGCGCATTTGCTTTTGGCGTTCAATAAAAAGGTGCCACTTGGCCTCCTGTTCTTTTTGCTTGCCTGATGGGAAGGTTGCTTAGAGGTGATATTCAAGCCTGTTCCTCTGAGAGGATGTGAACCTAGTGGTTGAGAAACCCCACCCTAATTAATCAGCAGAATAGATTCAAGAAATAACTCTGAGGCAATTTTTTGAGGAATGTTTCTGATGTGTAGAATGTAAAAGGCTTTGATGCCTGTGGTACCAGAATGGATTTAAAGTATCACAATTTTCTTGCAAGTGGAATTGCAAAGGAATTACAATGTTTTCACTAAAATCAGGAACTTGCACCTAGTTGAAACATAGTTGAATGAAGCTCACCTGTTGAGTGTTTGCTGTTTGTGCTTGTGCCTTACGGATAGATTTTTAACTTCGAATCCTCTAGTTTTTGCAGTAAATACACAGTAATAATTGTACAGAATTGCAGCTACACTTAAGGTTCAATTCAAAACTAAACTAGGTTTTCATAGGATGACTGTTTTCTAAACGTACGCATATGTCTTCTGTGCATTGATTGTTTTGTCCTTTCAAGTTGCTCATAAAACACTAATGTAGAAAAAAAAACTATTTTTGTGTGGTGAACTGGTAACTTTCTCCCCCTCCCTTAAACAATAGGCACCTATGGGCACGTGCTGGGGGGATATCTCGGAAGGAGTGCGAGTCGAGGTTCCAAACACCGACTGCAGCTTACCTACCAAAGTGTTCTGGATAGCTGGGATTGTAAAATTAGCAGGTGAATATATTTGAGTTGAAATTACTAAAGTCAAATATCCATGTCAGTGTTCACAGCATGTTGATGCGGGTTGGATTTGTCAGAGCTGCGTCAGTAAGTTATATGCTTTAGCTCTGCTGCTGTTAGTGTTTTACAGTGTCTTCAGGGAAGGTTTAGAATGTCTTTTTCTTTATATGTATTGCCTAGGAGTACATTGAGAATAGTTAAAAGGAGATGGGGATTTGTACTCTAGCTAGCAAGTAAGCCTTGTTATACAAAGCATTTCTCTTGGTTAAAAGTTAAAAATCCAAGTTCTTGTAGCTAAGAGGTCAAAAAACAGATACTGTGGGTAATTAATTGATTTTGTCCTCCTGCATGTAACACCAGAAGGTTTATAGTTCCAAGAGTTTTGATTTTAATTAACGTTTGACTAACGTGATATATCACTCATGCCCATTCATCAAAGTTGTCCATTCTGTGCATTAGTTCCATGCAGAATGTGCTGCAAAAATAATGCTCAATACAATGTTCAAGTCTAGAAAATTCAGTGTTATAGTCATTGTGATTGAAGAAATAATAATCTTTTATAATTTAATTGGATTTTATCTTATTTTAAACGGGATTGCTTTCTTTCAGGATACAATGCTCTGCTAAGATACGAAGGCTTTGAAAATGATTCAAGTCTTGACTTCTGGTGCAACGTTTGTGGGTCTGACATCCACCCAGTTGGTTGGTGTGCAACCAGCGGGAAGCCCCTAGTCCCTCCTCGAAGTATGTAAATAGTAGCCTTGCTGATTGGTATCAAAGTCTTGATTAAACTAATTTTGCTCGTGGTTTAGATATGAAAGTACTTTTTTTTTTAAACTTTAGCGACTCTTTCAACCGTAATGAATAAATCATTTTAACTTTTGGGAGAGTAAGGACTTGACTGATGATGAAAGTGTTTCTCGGAGTAGCCCATCTGATGAGATTTAGCGTTTAAGGTCAAGGTAGATGCAGTTAGCTCATCAGCGTTATGAACATGCACTGATTTGATTTATAATTTGTTCTTCAATCCTTTGCCCTGACATGCCCATAAACTTAATCTTGGGTAGCATTCATTCTCTAAAGAGGCTTTTGTCATTATTGTCATCCAGGCTTTTTAACAGTCATCTGGGATTTCTTCTTTACATATTCCAGACTCTATTGTCTCTAACGGACACAATTAAAAATCAGTGGCTTATATTTTCCCCTTCATTTGCAACAGCCATCCAACACAAATACACAAACTGGAAAGCTTTTCTAGTGAAACGACTTACTGGTGCCAAAACACTTCCTCCTGACTTTTCTCAGAAGGTAAGGCTGATGCAATATCGATAATGTACTGTAAAGAAATTTGCAGCACAATGTGAAGAACTGAAATATTTCAAATGGCACATTGGCTCCTTTTATAGTGTACATGATACAGTAGTTTCTTCCCTTAAATACAGTTTCCCTTGGAGTACCTGGTCTCCATTTACGTCCACAGTTGTCAGTGTGTATTTGGAAAACTGCTTCCTGTAGCAGAAAGTAATTTTCTTTAAAAACTAACTAGTCTGTTTTAATTTTAAAATACCCCAATAGAAAAGAAACCTAATAAGCTACCCTGTGATACGTAAGCAAAATTAAAACTCATTTTTCTAGTTCAGGCATTATTTTTCTTGTGCGGTATTTCAAGAAACTGAAGGAAATGTATTCACGTAACATATTTCTAGGTGCAATAAACTATGTACTTTTGAATGTGAGTGGTTTTCATCTGCTCTGGACCATGTTTCTTACTGTCTTTAGGTCGTGTCTCTAATGCAGCAGCAGCTGCCTGTAGAATACCCTATGAGGTTACTAATGTTGTGAGATGGTAACATGGCTTTTAGCAGCATACAAGACTGTATTGTTGTCTTACACAGCATCTGATGCTAATAAAAACCAGCCTAGAACGAACCAATTTGCAGTTGCTAATTTCTGTTTAAAAATTGACTCCGTTGGATGCCAAGTTAAGTTGGCAAAGTCTTAGTGCTTTGGGAGGGGTTCATAATGGAAATGGCAAGTGACAGATACTGATTTTTAAACTCAATATATTGTCATGAGGCAGATTTATCCCCATTCTGTTCTTTTTTTTTTTTGGTATATTATGAAGACGTGTTTGTGAGTGTCCAGCTTTAATTGTATCGAAGGTTTGTTTTCCATACCTTTTATTATAAAATGTTTTAATTCTGCTTTTAAAGTGCTATACTTTGAATGACAGAGGAAAAAGACACCTTGGGATTGGTTTATCCAAGATCATTTTATCCATTGATGACAACTGAACCAACTTTAAGTCAATGGAAAATTCCTTTCACATGTGTAAGAATTGAATTAGGAGCTGTGCATGGCACAGTTAAAGCATTGTAGGATCTATTCTGCTTAGTTTTTGAAACTTTTTTCCTTCATGTATGATGAAAGATAAGAAATAATTTGTCATTTTTGCAGGTTAACAGATGCTTGAGTTGCATGGAAGGTGCATTGGTGCTGCAGTTTAATAGCAGAATACAGATAACCGAGGGCAAAGAGTAAATTCTTACTGAATGTTTGGGTTTTTTTCCCCTGTTACTTTAAGGTGTCTGAGAGCATGCAGTATCCGTTCAAAACTTCCATGAGGGTCGAAGTGGTTGACAAAACGCACCTTTGTCGGACAAGGGTGGCGGTTGTAGAAAGCGTCATTGGGGGACGGTTAAGATTGGTGTACGAAGAGAGCGAAGACAAAACCGATGACTTCTGGTGCCATATGTACAGCCCGCTCATTCACCACATCGGTTGGTCTCGAAGTATAGGACACAGATTCAAAAGATCTGGTAAGCTTGGGTTTGAGGTGTTGGAGAAGTCTAGTTCGAGCAGTACTGCCACTTCATACCATGAATAAAACTAGCTTAGTAATGATTTTTGAATTATATAACGCGGCCCAGGGGTTTTACTAATTATGTGATGTTCGGGAGTTTCGGTTCAAAGGGTAATTAGTGTATTTTGCAGCATTGGAAAAGGAACGGAAGTTTTCAGTTGACTTGTATTATGTCACTGTCTAGAAAGATGCAGCGATAAGCAGTCTGGGCAGGAAGACCTTGAACTGCAATATTCAGACATAGTAAATATCATTTTTCATGCTGATACCTGGAATTACTCAGTCCTGCTCCACAAACTCCTAGCTTCTTCGCATTTGTCTCTTTAATACAGTACAATGTGGACTAGTATTCTATTAGTTAATGATTTTTTTTTTTTTACTTTACAAGTTTAAGGACTATGTATTATTTTTATACTGCAAGATTTACATCTTTGAGGTGGGCAGGGAAGATTTAGTGACAGTCTAAAAGGTGATACAGGTTTTCTTGTATGTTTGCATCAGTTTTCTGACATAATCAAGTGGTCTTGTAAATACTGGCTTTTTGTTTCCATAAATAAGTGGTGTCACAGAGGTGTTTCACGTCACTAAGGAAATTAGATTATGTCGTCCAGATCTCTGTGATAGTCTAATCATAAGCTCTGGGCCTCCCCCACTGACGATTGTGTTGTACTAGTTCACGTATTCAGACAAACGCACTGTCTACTCTGTCAACAAAACTTCTGAATAATACGTATTGTTATTCCTCGTAGATATTACAAAGAAACAAGATGGACATTTTGATGCGCCTCCACATTTATTTATGAAGGTGAGTCTGCTAGCAGCTTTCTCAGAGCTGGTTGAGGCTTTTCAGTTCCTGATGTGTGTAAAACAGCCCTGAAACTCTGCTCGAGTCGTGGAATTATGCCCAGCACAAGCTTTCCTTTTTTAATTTGAACACTTACCTAATTGTCCCTGTCGTGAGCAGAAGTGGTAGAGCAGATATTTCACTCTGCTGCTCGGGTCGCGTGGGGTTTTGGTGTGTCCCAGGCTTATTAGGCTCTCAGCTTTTGGTGCTGTTGTGTGATTCTTCAGGTGAAAGAGGTTGACACAGCTGGAGAATGGTTTAAAGAAGGAATGAAACTAGAAGCTATAGACCCCTTAAACCTCTCGGCAATATGTGTGGCAACTATTAGAAAGGTAAGAAAAAAATGTGTATTTGGGGAAGGCAGATAAGGATCCTTTTCTCACTCAACTTTATTCATGTTTGAAGCCAAAAGCTCAAAACCAAAGCAAATGCAGTTAGTTCACAGGGAATGTGTCTATTAATTGTTTATATAATTGCCATGGAAAAGAATGTACTCATGTAAATATTTTTTTATTTTAACTTTCATCTCTGGAAATTTGCCCTCGCCTTTAGTTAGACTGTAATATCTTGGTGAGATTCACTTGCGTGACATCCTTTTGCTAATCATAACAAGTGTTTTACAACTGCTCCAAAAGAAATCTCATCTTGCAGATGTCTATGAAAACATTTTAAGGTTGTACTCTTTTCATATCTTGATTGAAGGGGATCCCATCCATGTGAAATCTGTTGGGAAAGGGGAAGGGAATGTAACTAGTAGCTTAGCAGGATCGCAGAACCTTACCAATGAGGCGCGTGGTTGTGACTTCGAGTCTGTCTTTGCAAGCTAAAGAGTGGAGCGAACTATAAAGCTTTAGAAGTAGAACTGATGTTTGCAAGAAAGATGGGCTAGAGATCAGAAAAAAGGAAGCGTTCATCTCATAATTGTGCAGTTAGCAGAGGTACGTGTGGCACTAGCACACACCTTCCTGGATGCAGGCATGACTGGGAGTTTGTTTTCTTGTAATTAAATGTCCTTCTAGGTGTACTTCCATTATTATTAAGTTATTTACTCTTTTGATACATGGCATGCTGTCTTTCTAGCCGTATCGTGCAGTTGAAGGTGTTTAATGTCAAATTCTGGTTTTCTCCCCCAAGGTTTTAGCAGATGGCTATCTTATGATTGGGATTGATGGCTCAGAAGCAGCAGATGGATCTGATTGGTTTTGTTACCATGCCACTTCCCCTTCTATTTTCCCTGTTGGTTTCTGTGAAATTAACATGATTGAACTAACTCCACCCAGAGGTACTTGTAGCATTCTGACCACATTGTGCTTTGAATATTTTACAGTGACGTTGTCTGTGCCGTATGCTTTGTTTCTTAACTCATTTGACAAAATCCACGTCATTTTTCAGGACTTTTTAAAATCTGAAACAAACACAACAGCGTAATTTCAAAATTATCTAAGACAAAGATAGTGACGTTTTCATTTACATGAAGTCAGATTGATTATCTGATTGATTCTTTGATGAAAGTTATTTGCTTTTGGTGTCAGAAGTGGAGGGCAACTAGCTGAGTTGTGCATCCATCAAGAGAGTGGCAAGTAGGGTAGGATCGTTCAGAACGTCTCCTTGCTTGGCAAGTCCTGCCCCCCAGAAGGTTTAACGAACACTCGAAGGGATCTCAGGCGTGGGGTAACCTGCAACACCACCAGTTAATTTTTTGAAGAACGTGCACAAACTTAAGCTTTGAGGGAGACGCTGGATGAGCCTAATTTGCATGATCCATTCTGGGTCATTTGTGTGGGGTGTGTAGACATGAAGGATCTTCGTGGACAGAAAGCTTCAAGTACAAATGTTTAATCTTGCCTTGCAATCACACTTTATATTATCCAGAGGTACATTCACAATGTTGAAAATGAGTAGTCTTGTCCCTTAGACCAGAGCTCACAGAGTGGAAGTTTCTGATGTTCAAGTTTTGCTTTTCTTGTTTTTTTAGCCATAAAACAGTGCCAATATGCTGATTTTATTATAGTTTTTTAATGCATAAATTAGTTGATGTATGAAAATATTGTTTAAATTCACAGGTTATGCAAAACTCCCTTTTAAATGGTTTGACTACCTCAGGGAAACAGACTCAATAGCAGCACCCGTAAAGCTCTTCAATAAGGTAATCAACACCATCCATGTGTATTTGAACTGTACCCAGTATTATCTTTAAATATCTGTCTGCGTAGTCTAAGGGATTGACCCAGTTCACTCAATTCATTTCTGAAAAGCTGAGACAACAGGGAATTCTAGAAATCAGAACCATTTGAGTATGTTAATGAATGGTTGGACTCGATGATCCGGTGGGTCTCTTCCAACCTGGTGATTCTATGATTCTATGTTAAGCTTGGATGTTTCTGAAATGTTAAATAAATACTGGGATACGTGAAACTTCATAGATGGCACTTGGTATTTGCCTACATTAAGTTGACCAAAATACTTGTTTCAGTGCTGTGCTTGAACTATCTTAATTGACCTGATCAATTACTGATGTTTGCCTTGTTTGTCCTGGCTTTTCCAGGAAGTCCCAAACCACGGGTTTCATGTTGGGATGAAACTGGAGGCAGTTGATCTGATGGAACCTCGCTTGGTATGTGTGGCCACAGTAACTCGCATTATCCACCGTCTTTTGAGGATACACTTTGATGGGTGGGAAGATGAATATGATCAGTGGGTGGATTGCGAGTCCCCAGACCTCTATCCGGTGGGATGGTGTCAGCTAACTGGATATCAACTACAGCCTCCGGCACCACAGTGTAAGTCTCCGTTTTGTAAATGATCTCTCAGTTGCTTGCTGGTCCTCGTTCATGGGTGATGGTTTTCCTAACTTCATCCTTTCCAGTTAGGTCACAAAGCAGAACAAAAATAGAACTAGTTCTTGCTGATGCTTAGAAATTAGCAGTTCTAATCTCTTCCACCTTGACTTTTAAAGTATTTTTAGACACTTCTGTGGCTATCTATTATTTTTTTAACCCTGAAAGATGTTTATTTGATCCAGGGAGAATTTACTCATCATTTCTGGATAATATAACTGAGAATTTGTATTACTTTAAGATCACAAGTGTATTTTCTAAACATACCAGATTTGATGGAATGCAGCACGTGCCTAGCTGTGCCTGTGCAGAAGTGTTTGTGTGAGAAGGCCAGCGTGTATCATGACTTGTCAGATGTTTTCTCATAACCTGACCTGACAAGACAACTGTATTTCATGAATTGTCAGCTGTTTAATGGGAGGGTAGTAGTAGCTACTCTTAGTAGTTTAATAGGAGGCTTTTCCCTCACTGAAGGATTTTGATAGGAATGGTTGGACTCCATGATCCAGTGGGTCTCTTCCATCCTAGTGATTCTGATTCTATTTTTGCCTTCCTTCAGTCACCAAGGGGAAATTCTGTGACTGTGGAGCAGATCTGACACATTCTGAAGAGTTTTTCTAAAATACTGAACTTAATCTTGAATTCTTCCCTTTTTTTGCAGCATCAAGAGATAGCCAGTCCAGTTCGTCAAAACAGAAGAAAAAAGCTAAATCGCAACAGTACAAAGGACATAAGAAAAGTGAGTGACAAAACAGTGTTTGCGCTTTCCTGCTGTTTAAAAGATTCATGATCTCTCCCTTGTTGTAATTGGGAATGGTTTTCAGTGTTGCCACTGCTGCTTCTTTGTGCTGTTTGAGGAAATTAAACAGCAAAATCCAGATCCTGATCAGGCTCTTGCAGCAGTATTATTCAAATGGAATTCAGGTGTAGAAAACTGCTGATTTGATAACATCCAGAGAAACTTGAGTGCTGTTGCCTCAAGCTCGGGGAAGACGGCTGTGTCAGTAATTATCTTTGTGTAGGACCTGATCTTGGGTGGTTCTGGACTGTCGGAGCTGATTTTGTTCAGCAAGCTCTGCCAGGCCATCCTGCTCCTTGTGTCATCCCTCTCCTTCCACCTAAAACCTCTGCAAGAGTTTATTGCTCTCTTTTACAGTAACTAGCTTTCCAGAACCCTGGAAAGAAAATTCCGCTTCCCTAGTGCCGTGGGAAGGAGATCTGTCCGAGTGATATTTATTCTTAGTTTCTCATTCACCAGAAGTAAGTATGGGCTATGGAAGCAAGAGCTACTGATAGTTTTCTTTTCTGGACTAAGAAATCTACTTAATCATCAAAAGATAAGAGAACAAAGGCATGAGAAGTTATAGTTGGCTGCCTCCTGCATGTTTTTTTCTAAGTAGGTTATGGCAACAGCAGTGCTGAGTCACAGGGAATAATGCAAAGAAAATGCCTTCTGCAGCCTTTTATTGTTCAGCACTTCTATATAAAAAACCCCACGGGTTTATTTTGAAAAGGATTTCAGTCATAAGACTGTACAACACAGTAGTAATGCTTTTATATATAAAGTAACCAGAGATGATAAATAAGAAACTGTCTTACTTAAACTAGGTTATATTTTTTTGCACAGAGAGGTGTTAATTCCCTATATTTTCTCTAGTGCTCAACACTAGAGCATCTGAGTCATTCTGCGCTGCATGACCGTGCAGATTTCCAGTGCGGTATTTTAGCTCCTTACTGAGTCCTTTGAGAAGCAAGGAGCACGTGTTCTGCATGAAGCAGAAGCGATTGCCTGCCAAACTCTGCTGTAATGGGGTCGTGGTGAAAGAGAAGGAAGTCGAAGTCCTGGTCTAATGTGCTGCAGGAACCAGGGTGGCCAGTGGAATTAACACCTGGGGGCAGCTTAACCAGCATCACACCCAGCCACAATGCTTTATAACGGTTTGGATCCGACCTCTCTGCCAGATGCTCAANGATTTACGTAGAAAATCGTATGGAATACTGGGAGGATGACTACTTCCTCAGTTACAACCTGGTTACCAAGGAGGGTCTAAAATCAAAACCACTACATGCTTTTACTTCTCAATAGCAACAGAATACGAGATAAGGTCCTAAGAGACCTTAGGAAGGTTTCATAATCCATAAAACCAAGTGGATTTGGAGCTGAAAGTACAGCCGAGCTGCTTAAATTCCTTTCGTTGAAGGCCACAGTGGGCAACGTGATGTGGATTCTCCCCTCTGTCTTGTGACTTAGAAGCAGCTGAGGTGCACGCTTTTAGTAATAGAAAAAAGAAATGTGAGGTTGTTGCTGGAGAAGCTGATGGTAATAGAGGTGTTCCTCATGTGACTTCACAGCATCGTTTGTTGTTGTCAACTGTTGGAATGCCCCAGCACTCCCTGATGTATCAGGAAATATTTGTCTGTTTTTAATTGTCGCATGCAGAGTATTTACAGGAATCAGGCTAAGTAATGTGATCGATAGATTGCAAATGGCCAGCAGTTAGTCTTACTTTTACGTGCATATGTAAGGAATGAGGAGTGGCTGAGAGAGCTGGGGGTGTTTAGCCTGGAGAAGAGGAGGCTGAGGGGNATCCAAATAAACAGTAAAATAAGTGGTGCTCTGAGCAGCAGGCATTATTCCTAATAATGTGTTCAGTTACCTGCTGAAAGAAGTGTTTGAAAATACTAAATTCTTGAGGAAACCCTGCAGGGAATACTGTAGTAGTTTGCTCATTTGTATTACTATTGGAGTACAACTTCACGTTCAGTTTACAGCCAGAAAGCATCTACTGATACCACGTGTTAAAAGAAGAATCGCTAAAATGCAGAGTGTAAGATAACAGGAAATCTGAGATCTGTTCTCAATTTAAATAACAGTAAGTAAATTTAAGAGGAGATTGTGCTTGCTTTGAGTTTTATAGCTTTTTCATGTTCTTTTATTTTTTTAGTGACTTCATTGCAGCTGAAGGAGGAGTTGCTCGATGGAGAGGAGTACAGCTTCCTTCAGGGAGCATCTGACCAGGAAAGCAACGGATCTGCCAGTTACTACATCAAGCAAGAACCATAAGGCAGCTCGGAGAAGAGAGGGGCGGAACATTTGCGATAGGAACCGAGCCTTTCTCCCAGTCTGACTGCTCCTGCTCCTGCTTGGACGGTACAGTTCGGGCGTGACTGTACCCAGGGCACTTTGTGAACTGTAGAGATGAGTTAAGACTCAGCTCAGAACTTTTTGGAAGGGCGGGGAAACTATTTTAGTGAAAAGAAAAAAAAAAGAAAAAAAAAAAAGATTTTTTTCAATTTATTAAAAACAAAACCGGACGTTTTTGTGTTGTATTTGAAGCTTTTGAAAGAATTTTTGTAATATTTTCAAGTTCAGATTTATTGTGCATTGTTAACAAGAACTGAAATTCTAATTTTTTGGTAAGATTAAAGTTTAATTAGCATGATTGTGGGAAGCGGTTGGAGGAAGCTATAGTTACAAATACAAATGGAACTGTCGTAACAAATGAACCTTTTTGGTACAAGTTGAGTCTTTCAGACTCTGGTGAACTGCACTGGTCACGCCTCTGGGGTTTTTTTATTGTGAAAATAAGGCATCGAACCCCTAATTTTAGAGGCATAAATTGTATGTGGAAGATAGTCCTGTAGCGCTCTACTCAGTGAGTAGCCCCAATGGAGCCATCACCTGAGGAAGATTTTAACTTTTCAAGGTGTTTTTATTCAGTTTCAGATACTTTTTTCTATATAAGTTTTGGGTTTTGGGTTTTTTTGTTGTTTTCAAGTTCCCTTGGGTCTGATTCAGTGCCCGTTAACATCAGTAGCCTTGTCTCCGTTGATTGTGTTGGGACTGTGAAGCTCTCTCGTTTGTACACGGATGTCTGTAGTCTTGGAATATTCTGGCAAATGTTTACGGAGCCCTACGCCAAACTGGAATTTCAGAAGATTCCCTCGTTTGGATGATTATTTTTAGCTATTGGTTTAGACTAAAGGAGGAGCTTAGGTGGACAGTAACTGGAGGCAGGAACGAAATTCTGAGTGTTCTTCTGGTGGTTTGGGGTTTTTTTTTCCATTCAGAAAAATGTGTTTCTTAAATGTCTCTTTCTGAACATTCAGAACCGACGCTCCACGTGGTTTCAGGTGAGCTGAACAGAGCCGTACGTTGTGGAGTAAAAAACCCGGTTCAGTTCTGCACAGCCTGCGATATTTATTCCTTGCTGCAGAGGTGTAATATGGAAGGTGAGAAGTGAACAGTCTGTAAATCGTGTTCTGTCCAGTGTAGAATTCATAAACTGGATTTGCTTTATTGTCTGGAATCCTGGTGTCACGTCAGGTATCCCACGAGCCCCACCTACTTAACTGTCCAGATGTTTTTACAGGCAAAAGTCAGTGTAAAAAGCTGAAAAAGACTGCCAGTGAGATGCGAACTGTTTTAGCTCTTCATTTGGATTTTATCTTTCTGTGTTTTTTTAAACTTTGTACATTTTCGTAGGTGTCGCTTGTGGAGTTGATCAGTGAAATGATTCATCAGACCCGCAGAGCTGGGGCTGGAGAAATGTGCATCAAGAGCTTTAGCTTTTACCAGGGAGGTTCATTAACTAAACTCTCAGGAATTAACTGCTTGTGTTCTCTAAGTGCTTCTGGGTCTTGGCAGGTCCCTTCAGAGCCGTACAGTGATCATCTGACTTTGAAAAAAACCCCACAAAAACACAGCTTAAGAGTGATTAATGCCTGTGTTCCTGCAGCCTAAGAAATGCTTCAAGGACATCAGCCCACAGAGCCCCAGGAGACCGTTTTTGTATATCGTTGCTTGAGCTTAACACACAAAAAAAAAGTGCATAGAAAGTTGAAAACCAGCAATTTTGCTCCTTTTCTAAAATGTTGCTCTGTATTTGGGTACGTAGCATTGGTGATATGCACAGGTTTACCTCATTCTATGCAAGAGGGGTTAACTATGTAAAGTTTTGTATTTACTACTGGAGGTGAAACGTGTCCTTGTACAGTGTAGGAATGTCTGGAATTCTTTTCTCCCTTACTGGTAAAATTTCTTTAATGCTGACCCCTTTCTAACAGCAGCTTCTGAGCGACAGGTTGTGGTTATCAGATCACAGCTATCTGTAACTTCAGGTGGTGAAGTCGTGTTGGCTCTCTGAAATAGCCATAAAAAAGGACTTTGGCTTGGTAGACTTCAAATACATCTGCTTGGATTCTGACCCACCCGTGATGTTTCTTTTGAACAGCCCAGAATGGAAAAGTAGGATTAGAGACCATTGTAATGACACTTTGAGCCTTGATTATTGTTTCCCTGTGTTCTCCGTTTAACCTGCTGTAAAACCCAGCTCTGCAAGCATTAATTGGGTTTGGTGAGTACATCCATAAAGATTTCTTTAATGAGGCAACTTGCAGATCCTCCTAGTCAGCTGGATCGAGGTCAGCACGATCTTGCTTTCTTCTCTTGTCAGTAGCTTCTAACTTCAGTAGGAAAACCGTTGCAATAATTTATGACTCATAATGTGAAGATTTGGGCTGGTGACGAGCAAGGTGCATTGTCAGGTCACTGAGCCTTGAGCTTCGGTCTGTTGCCAGGACTCATACCCCATTTCCCATCTGTAATCCTCAAACATCAGGAGGGGAAATTAGGATTGAGGTTCAACACCTCTTGTGTTGGAAAAATGCGAGAATCCCCTTTGAAGTCTGTCGGCCTTTAGGGTGTTCTTCAAAAGTAGGTGGCTTTTTTTTCATTAAACACTAACGTGTGTGTGAGGCGACTTGCGCTCTCAGAGAGGTGCGACTTCAGCAGGGGCTGCGTGGGTGGCATTTCTGTGGTGTCGATGAATTCGGAATGTACCCCAGTGGTGTCATTGTCAAGCCCGGTGAATCTGTCGCGAGCAAACCACGTGATGAATGGATTGAAGTCACAATGGTGTCTGTGGTGCAAGGCCGCACGGTGTCTAGCGTTTGTTGTCAGCGTTGCTCTGGGTGTGTTTTTCTTTGCTTTACCACAAGCGATGCTCCTTGGCTGAAAGAGCAGCCAAGCGTCAGATGTCTGAATTCTACACTGGGGTCAAACTCATTTTGCTGGTCGGCACAGCGGGATTTTTAACCATCGGGCAGCGCGAGTCACGGACTGTTCTTTGCTGCTGCCCTGTTGCTCAGAATCCCTGCTGACCCTTGGGTTTTAAGTTCTTTCCAAGTACAACTCTAACCTTTTCCTTGCCGCGTCCGAGGAAAGCAAAAGCAGTTACCAACTCCTTGTTCTGCGGATGCTAACACGGGTTTCAGTGTTTGTTTGTTTTTTATTGTTGTTTTCTGTGATGTGAATACCCTCTCCCATCACTATTTGTACGATGGTGCTAATATATTTGGTAACAATCCTTTATCGGGAAGGGATTTTTACAAACTGTGATTTCAACTGATTTTTTTTTTCTTCCTTTTCGTTTTCTTATTTAAAAGTCACATCCATTTATACAAAAAAAAAAAGGCATCAACTTTGGCCCCTGGGAGAACGTCGGGGCGGGAACCAAGATGAAATAAATAGAGTTTTTACATCATTTCTGTATGTATTTGATATATCGATCAATATCTGTACAAATTTAATCTTTTGTTTTCTGGGTAATTTGTGTGGTCGATGAGAGAGAGTGTTTAAAGCTTTCTCATGCAATGTACATAACAAAGTGGGAAAAAAAACCCAAATGCTTTTGGAGAAATTAATGTTACTTTCATTTTTACAAGACTGCAGATTTTCAGCATGGATGTGAAAAAGCATTAAAATTATAACTTTGTGTACAAGATGAAAATAATTCACTAAATTTTGCCTTTTTTACACAAAATAAAAATGATAAAAAAGCCCTTTTCTTAGTAGTTTTTTTTTTCAAAGGTGTTGCTTGGCACATTCACAAATGTATCTCTTCTCAAGAGCATCCAGATGCAAACGGTAGCTGGTTTGTAAGACTGAGTGCTGCAAGGAACCAGGTGGGCGAGTCTGAGCACAAGGTGACGTGTTTAATGAGAGAACGTGCCGTTAGGTAGGTGCTTAACAGAGCAAGCGTTGCTCTTGGTCTCCTTATTTTACAGTGGATGTTGATAGTTTTACATGGAGGGAAAAGTTTTATGGGGTAGGATCATGTCTTATTCAGTTCTGCTGTGCTGGAAGTGGCTCCAGCTCCCTTTCCTCTCCCCCTCTGCAAGCTTGGTTGGCCACCAACAAGGATTTCAGCTTCACAATGAGCAAGTCACCTCCCTTCCAGTATGGAAAGGGGCTCCAGGAAAGCTGGGGAGGGGCTCTTGATCAGGGAGTGCAGGGATGGGATGAGGGGAAATGTTTTTAAGCTGAAAGAAGGGAGAGTGAGTTATCAGGAAATGTTTTGCTGTGAGGGTCGGGAGGCCCTGGCCCAGGTTTCCCAGAACAGGGGTGGCTGCCCCATCCCTGGAGGGGTTCAAGGCCAGGTTGGATGGGGCTTGGAGCCCCTGATCCATAGGAAGTGTCCCTGCCCAGGGCGGGGTGGGACCGGATGGGATTTGAGGTCCCTTCCCACCCAACCCACTCCCTGATTTTATTTTTATTCTGATGTGCTTCTCCAGGAAAGCTTGTGTCAACTGTTTCTTGTCCCAGAGACAACACAAAAAAACCAGTTAAACAATATCTGTGACTGAACACAGTGCCCTGTTCTATAGTGAATGTACCACGCAGACTCCATTCACATCCCTTTATTTGACACTGCTGGAAAGGATTAAGAGAACCGTTGGGGTGGTTGCTCCCAGGTCAGCAGCAGAGTGAGATGATGTGTTACAAAGGCACCATTCACTGTGAAATTCATTTCACTCGTAGATCCAATCGTGAGCACAAGCTTTGTAGTCAATGAGCTCCTCAGGTTTGAACCACAGGCTGATCTCTTTCTGTGCGCTTTCCACAGAGTCGCTGCCGTGGATGATGTTCCTGTGGAAGGAGACAAAGGCATTAAATGCTTCATCCAAACACACTTTCAGCGACCCCATCCTTCTCCATAGGCCCGAACTGGGATGAAGCGTCTAGAGCTGTGGGACGACTATGTGTGGTTCTGTATCCCAGTCCCCCCTGGAGCAGCTAACGAAGCCGGGCAGGGTGACTACGGCTACTCAGCTCCCCCAGCCATTGCCACCCCCTGGTCTTACACCGAGCTCTGAGGAGGGGCTGTGTTTCAAAAAAAGGCAGTTTTGTACCAAGCCATGTTCTTAAGGAGCAGTTATGGATTGTGACCTGCAAATAAAACACCGTCAGACTGGGCTATCCGACAAGGACTTTGGCTTTCCATGGTAAGTGGGTTTAATATTGGTAACAAACTGAGCACAAACCTTCCTACTTGAATGCAGAAGTCACCGCGGATGGTGCCGGGCTTGGAGTCTGCGGGGTTTGTTTCCCCTAACATCAGTCGCCCGGTTTTAACCACATTGAGTCCTTCCCACACCTTAGGGAAAAGAGACAAACAGATTATTAATCCTATTAATCCAAGTCTATACAGAATACCATGCAAAGGAACAACAGCTCCACCAGTAAAAGTTAACAGAGCTGAAATCCTCACTTAGCTTGTAAAGGTGACTGGGGAAAACACATGAACTGAAAGTGATTAATGGGGAGTGCAGGGGTAAGATGGGGAGGAGTGTTAAGCTGAAAGCGGGGAGACTGATCTCAGGAAGAATCTGTTTCTTGTGAGGGTGGGGAGGCCCCAGCTCAGGCCGCCCAGAGCAGGGGTGGCTGCTCCATCCCTGGAGAGGTTCAAGGCCAGGTTGGATGGGGCTTGGAGCCCCTGATCCATGGGGGGTGTCCCTGCTCATGGCAGAAGTGGGACTGGATGGGCTGTGAGGTCCCTTCAGCCCCAAACCTGCCATTTTCTATCCAATCCTTGTCAATGAACAGTAACATTTTACTCAGTTGTCTTCATTTTGATTTGGGTTTTGCCGCTATGAAAACTAGGTAGTCTGAACGTTTCCGTAACTGCAGTTCTGAACCCTTTAAAACAACTGAGAGAGCGTGACTGAAGCAAGAGCCGCTCACCATGGCCACCACGGGGCCAGAGTTCATGTATTTCACCAGCCCAGGGAAGAAGGGTCGGTCCTTCAGGTCGATGTAGTGTTGCTTGAGAAGGTCCTCAGAGGCCTGTGGAAGGACAGGGGGTACGTTCAATGGCTTTGGCCCCTCGGCGTCCCTCACAGGGCCCTGCGGCTGGGCCCGGGCACCGTTTCTTTGTGTGGCACCAGCCGCTCCCCGCCGCAACCTTGCGGTCAAGGTCACCGCAGCTCTTTTAAACCTCGTTCAAGCCGCCTGAGGAGGGAATTTGTGCCCTTGGGAAAGGGGAGAGAGCCGAGGGTCGGGCTGGGAGCGAGGGGGAGGCCTGGGGAGGCGCCTGTGGGCAATAGCGAGGCCCCTGTGGGCGCTGCCGCGGGACTTACCCGCAGGAATTTCATGGCCACGAGGCGGAATCCCTTCTGCTCGAACCGCTTGACGATCTCCCCGACCAGGCCGCGCTGGACTCCGTCGGGTTTGATGGCGATGAAGGTTCTCTCGCCGCTCGAGGCCATCGCGCTGCGGGGCGGGAGGCGACGCGCGTCCACACCGGCCCGGGCCCCTCCACGTGGCGGCGCCCCCGGGAACCCCCCACAAACTCCCCCTCGGAACCCCAAAACCCTCCCTGAGAACCCCAAAACAACCCCCAAGAACCCCAAAACCCGCCCTACGAACCCCAAACCCTCCTTTTTTTACCCCCACCCCGAGCAACGGGGATGCCGGCACCGCCTCACCTCTGCAGCTCCCGAGGAGGAAAGGGAGGAGGAAGAGGAGGAGGAAGAGGCGGTGACCGCAGCCCCGTCCTGCGCGGGGGAGGAGCCGGGGGGGAGGCGGCTGCTGCCAACCCCGAGCTGCTTTGAGGGAGGTTTGAGCTGAAAAGGGGCCGATGGGGATGAGATCTGGGGACCAATGGGCTCTTGGAAGGATGGAGAAGGCTTGTCGCAGCCCTGGAGGGGTTCAAGGCCAGGCTGGATGGAGCCCCCGGTCCATGGGAGGTGTCCCTGTCCCTGGCAGAGGGGGCCGGGATGGGCTCTGAGGTCCCTTCCCACCCAAACCCTTCAGTGATTTTACTGTCATTGTGATGTTCCTCTCCAGGGAAGCTTGTGACCTGCTCCTTCTCCCAGAGACAACACTCAACAACAGAGTTAAAACAAGTTCTTTTAGAGTGAACACACCACACAGACTGATGCTCCCAGGGCGGCAGCAGCAGCAGCAGCAGCGAGAGAATCATAGAACAACCAGGCTGGAAGAGACCCCCCGGATCATCGAGTCCAACCATTCCTGTCCAAATCGGAGAGTCCAGAGCATATAACCTATTTCATCTTAAGACCCCACAACAGATCTGTGACATTGCAAGGTACCTGAACAAACAAGCCTGGAAACAAAAAATCCAAGAGAGTCACAGAAGATAGTTGCTCTTTTCTTTGAGCTCCCCAGGCACCACTCGCTCTGAAATTAGTTTCATTCACAAATCCAATCATGAACACAAAATCTGTAGTCAGTGAGCTCAGTGAGTGGAATGGGATGGGCTTTGAGCTCCCTTCCAACCCAAACCATTCTGTGGTTTTGTGATTCATTATTTGCCTTCTCTAGCACTGTGTGTTTTCAGAGGTGATGCCAACAATCTCAGCTGCAGTTTGGTAGGGGGGGAGTTTGTTCTTTCTTATACTCGTTACTCTAAGACAATGTAATAATAGAATCATCAGATAGTTTGGGTTGGAAGAGACTGTAAAGATCATCTAATTGCAACCCCCCTGCGCTGGGCAGGGACACCTCCCCCTGTATTATTAAAGTTTCCCTTTATTTCACTTATGAAGCAGTCTATGTTGTTTTATTTGGTACCATCTCCTTTTAAGGGTTTGATATCTTCATAAAGTCTCATAACCATTTGCGTTCACGTTCATTGCACAGTTTAATATGTGAAATAAGAAAAAAAA
>WAAB01020306.1:36950-49312 GCA_013389865.1 Piaya cayana
ATATAACCTATTTCATCTTAAGACCCCACAACAGATCTGTGACATTGCAAGGTACCTGAAAAAAACAAGCCTGGAAACAAAAAATCCAAGAGAGTCACAGAAGACAGTTGCTGTTTTCTTTGAGCTCCCCAGCCACCACTCGCTCTGAAATTAGTTTCATTCACAAATCCAATCATGAACACAAAATCTGTAGTCAGTGAGCTCAGTGAGTGGAATGGGATGGGCTTTGAGCTCCCTTCCAACCCAAACCATTCTGTGGTTTTGTGATTCATTATTTGCCTTCTCTAGCACTGTGTGTTTTCAGAGGTGATGCCAACAATCTCAGCTGCAGTTTGGTAGGGGGGGAGTTTGTTCTTTCTTATACTCGTTACTCTAAGACAACGTAATAATAGAATCATCAGATAGTTTGGGTTGGAAGAGACTGTAAAGATCATCTAATTGCAACCCCCCTGCGCTGGGCAGGGACACCTCCCCCTGTATTATTAAAGTTTCCCTTTATTTCACTTACAAAGCAGTCTATGTTGTTTTATTTGGTACCATCTCCTTTTAAGGGTTTGATATCTTCATAAAGTCTCATAACCATTTGCGTTCACGTTCATTGCACAGTTTAATATGTGAAATAAGAAAAAAAATCCAGGGCTCAGAACAAGCAGTCGATGAAACAGTTGCTTTTAATGAGTATGAAGTTGTAAGGAAATAAATACACAGCACTGACCCCAACCCAGCTCCAGTCCCTCCTCCCACACAGTGATAAAGTTTCTGCGAGAGGCCGGCGCTGTCTCTGACAGACACAGACACCTCTCCAGGAGCACATCCAGCATTATTGTGACTGTATTTCTTTACGTAATTAAATAAATTTAAAATATAATGCTAAGGTCACCTCTGAAATGCCTTATCCAAGCTTGCTTTGGAGTTGTAGCTATAAGGAATGAACACAAATGAGGACGTGGCTACATCATCAGCTGTTTGGTCAGCAGAGCAAACCCTGCTGCTGTTGCCCTGCGCGGTGTCTGAAGGATCCCCCTCGGCCATCCTCGCATTAATCTGCTTTTCACATAAAAGGGCATTTCAGAAAGCCGAGACTATTAATCCTTCCTCAAAATGCTAAATAAATCCCATGTGGGGAGAAAAAAGTAAGTTGAGACAGTGTTAATCCAGAGGAGAGTTGTGGTTTTAATCAAAGCCACGCTCTGAGTACGGGCACAGCGCAGTCTGGAAAGAGAAATAAATGAGCTTTTCTCTGCAGCTGCTTTGGGCGCAGGGATTCACACGGTTTAATCCTCCACATCTGGGTGCATTTTTGATTTATTTACACCCCGCCAGATGTAACAAAATTAACCTGTGGATCCTTATCAAATACATCCATACAGATTTTTTTTTTCCCAGCATTTCCTCTTTGATGGCAGCATTCCAGGAAGATAAATGTGTGGCATGTCATTAACAATTAATGTTTTACTTCTCTGTGTTTAGTCTCCTCTCTTCCCCCCCCCAGCTGCAGCTTTTTAAATTCCATCTACAGCTCAACACCTTTTTAACCAGAGCAGCAGGAGACGCTGACCACATCCAGTACTCGCAGCAGAGCCACCTCCCAGCTCTCCGAGGCGGGTTCCTACCGGCTGATACGAAGGGGTTGCAGTAACTAGAGGGGAGCAGCTGCTTACGGACAGGAAGGACAGCGGAGCACGGAGGCTCAGCTTTAGTCGTAGATCCACTCGTGAGCACAGCTCCTGTAATCCACCAGCTCCTCAGGAGCGAACCACAAGTTGATCTCTGTCTCAGCACTTTCCACAGAGTCGCTGCCGTGAATGATGTTCCTGGGAAAAGAAAAGGCGGATATAAAGTAATGGAATCCTCAGACTCAAAGCAAAGGAAGCTCTGGTTGTGGGTGTGATCTCCGTTATGGAGACAAGTCGTAAATAACTGAAGCAACAGCAGGCAGGGAGTACGCAGCCCCAGCTCGGCTTCCAGCTCTGGATCATGAAATTGCTTGGGAACAGCAGCTCCATGCATAAGAGAGAGGATGGAGCGCAGCTCCCGCAAACATCATGACATATCATGACATATCACTGGCCACTTAGCGTCTCTGGATGATAACAACAGTGTCAAAATATACCTTCCAACCTGAATGCAGAGGTCGCCACGGATGGTGCCAGGCTTTGAATCGAATGGATTCGTTTCTCCCAGCATCACTCTTCCAGTCTTAACCACATTAAGACCTTCCCACACCTTAATAAAAAAATAAAAATCCATTGACATTATTGAATCTTAGCAGTAGTTAAAGCAGAGAGAGTTGTTCCTGCCTTCTGGAATGACACCAGACTTCCATCAGGGCACAAGTCACTAAAACCAAGACATGTTTTATCTCCAGTTTTTCAGTCAGCATCTTGAAGCATCTGCTGAAATGCTCCCCTTCTGCACAGCACCTCTCACCAGGGCTGGGAGGAGAATGGCTGAAAATCTCAGTACAGCAAAGAGCCCTACACAGCTGTCTGCTCACTGCAGAGCTGGGCCTCCAGCTCAGCTGTTTCACAAACACACTATCAAGGGCAAAAACCAGAAAATCCCATCTAATGAAGTTAGACTGAAAAGGATTTTCAACATTTGCTACAGCTTAGGAGTACAGTAAAAATATCCCACTGTTATTTTTCAGCTTGCTTAACAGCTGGCGTTTCACAGTGGGGTTTTTGTGCAGGTTTAGTGTTTCTCAGGACCCCCACTTTCCCCACCCTCTCCCTCATCCCTTCTCTTTAACAGCACATCTTCCTGATTGCAGTATTGGGATCCAGGGGTTTAAGACTTTCTAAAGGTAAACTAGGGTTCAATAGGTGACACAATCGCCTTGCGGGTAAGACAATTAAGCAGCACGTTTTTCTTGGCTGGACTCACCATGGCTACGACAGGCCCCGAGTGCATGTACTGCACCAGCCCCTCGTAGAAGGGCCGGTCCTTCAGGTCGATGTAGTGCTCTCTCAGGAGGTCCTCAGAGGCCTGTGTTAAAAACAAACACATCCACCCAACCAAAAAGCTTACAGTAAGAACTTAAGAGCATGCTGAAATCACTCAGATTAACCACGGAGCACCAGTAATCCCAAAACTCGCACGCACTTGGAAATGCAGCATTTCCAGCATCTTCCTACAAGGTTGGCGCTTCTGGTCGCCGTGAATTCGAACTGTTTGCTTTAACCCTGCTGAACACAGAGAAATCTCTCCTGCCCACACAGCTTGTGTGACCTGGCCTTTGCCGGAGATGCTCAGAGACACTCGTTAGGTACAGGATGCACCTAAAAGAATATTCTCTTCAGGCTAAGGGCATCACGATACTAAAATTAGCGTGCTTAGCGTGTCTAAAGCATTTAACCAGAGCTGAGAACTGGAGCATTTCCAACATACCCAAAGACTTCTCAAAATTTCAGGTTTAATTGTTCTGAAGACTGCATTTGGCAGTACAGCAAGCCGCTCTGTTTTAAGGCTGCAGTTTGCATGAAGAAGGAGACAGACGAATTAAGGAGAGCTTACGTGTATTAATTTCATGGCCACCAGTTTGAATCCTTTCTGTTCAAACCGCTTGATGATTTCTCCGACCAGTCCTCGCTGGACTCCATCAGGCTTGATGGCGATGAAGGTGCGCTCGGAGATAGCAGCCATCGTCCTACGAAGAAAGGGAATAAAAGTCCTTATCCCAGGAGCAGCAGCCAAGTGCAATCACAGCCCTGTATTGCTGGTAATAGCAGCTATTATTGTAATTAAATCGGCCCCATTTCAAGGTCTTTAACTCATGAGCTGCTCCAGCTCGATAAAGCAATCACTGTACACGGGTTTGAAACAGTTCAGGTGCCAAGTACAGAAATTAGCAAGTAGAATCATAGATCATGGAATGGTTTGGGCTGGAAGGGACCTCAAAGCCCATCCAGTTCCACCGCTACCATCCCTCTGGATCAGGGGCTGCAAGCCCCATCCAACCTGACCTTGAACAGAGCAGGGAAAAGCTCTAAATGCAATGGAGAGGAGAGAGAGAAGTAAAAGAAAGACAAGAGAGGAAAGCTCTAAATGGACTGGAAAGTAAGGACTGTCTGAGAAAAATCCTAAAGTGCAGCGGGGGTGCTGCCGCCTGCAACTGAGGGTGAAATACACTGGATAAATCAATTTTCACCCCCAAACCAATATTAGGGGGGTTCCTGGAGCATCATTTGGCTGCATGTGCCTGCCCAGGGGGAACTGGATGGGGAGGAAAGGAGTGGTCCTGGGGTGCACGGGGGAACCAATCCCAGGGTCTTTTGCAACCTGGTGATTTGATGGAAAGAGAGGAGCCAGGAGTCAAGGTCCCTCCTTACCTTTCATCACTCCCCATCACCTCCATCTGCCCCAATCTCCTTCCATCTCCCCCCATCACCTTCATCTCTCCCCACTGCATTCATCTCCCCTCATCACTTCCATCACCCTTCATCACCACTCATCACCCCCCATTTCCCCCACCACTTTCATCTCCCCTCATCACCTTCATCTCCTCCAATCACCCCCATCTCCTCCCATCACCTCCATCTCCCCCCATCATCTTCATCTCCCCCAATCACCCCTGATCTCCCCTCATCACTTTCATCTCCCCTATCTCCCCCCGTCTCCCCCCATTACCCCCACCAGCCCCCGGTCCCCGCAGCCCCGTCGGTTCCCGGTACCCCCCGTTCCCGTCCCGTCGCCTCACCCGCTGCCGCCTCCGGCCCCGCTCTGGCCGCCGCCCCCGCCGCGGTTGCCATGGCGACAGCGCGGCCTCCCGCCCGCAGGGGGCGCTGGAGCGGCCTACGGGACTTTACTCGGGTTAAACAGACGCATTCATAGAATCATAGAATCACCACGTTGGAAAAGACCCACCAGATCACTGAGTCCAACCATTCCCATCAATCACTAACCCATGTCCCTCAGCACCTCGTCCACCCACACCTTAAACCCCTCCAGGGAAGGCGACTCAACCCCCTCCCTAGGCAGCCTCTGACACTGCCCAATCACCCTTTCTGGGAAAATTTTTTTCCTAATGTCCATCCTGACCCTCCCCTGGTGGAGCTTGAGGCCATTTCCTCTCGTCCTGCCCCCTGTCCCTTGGGAGAAGAGCCCAGCTCCCTCCTCTGCACAACCTCCTCTCAGGTAGTTGTAGGGAGCAATGAGGTCTCCCCTTAGCCTCCTGTTCTCCAGAATAACCCCCCCCAGCTCTCTCAGCCGCTCCTCTTCTTCTCCAGCCCCTTCCCCAACTTCGTTGCTCTTCTCTGGACTCACTCTAGGGCCTCAACATCCTTCTTGTGGTGAGGGGCCCACCTACACAAACAACCCATCGACCAGTATCTAAGGATGCATTTTCCAGGTGTGCTCATGCCAGCACACACTCATTTTCCCAAGGGCTCAAGTTTAACGGAAGATGCACACAGTACTGCACATTCCAGCAAGTCGCCCTTGAAGTTACTCTGAATTTAGAATTTCAGAGTATTCTCTGGGTAATACCAACTCACTACATTCTGTTCTTTCAACACATTTATATGTTTCATACTGCTAGAATGAATTCTAATGCCGTAATCCTCACTAAGGCAAAATAATATTTAAAAATAGAAAAAAAGGTCTTTAGAAACAGGATGTTTATAAAAATATTCCCTTAATAGCAGCCACAGGACATCTATTTACAGCCTTGCTGAAACTATGTCATTTACCGATTACAGCTTAGGACTCGCCGTCAGGAGGGTCTGCTGCCTCTCGATCTTTGCCAAGTCTTTTAACCTCATTAAATAAGGGTCATCTGTGTCACTTTGGAGATTAATCTATGATTAGCAGAGCATGCTGCTCATTACAGAGCGCACGAAACAGCGCAGAAGCAAGCTTGCTGATTGCTTCTTAAGTATAAAGGAGCAGCTTTTCTGCTGGTTGAAAAATTCCGCCAGAATTATTAGGTGACATTGAAAATAACACGTTTACCTAAAATGCAAAGAAGCAGTTAGCGTAGACAAATAATTTCCTAAAAGCAGACGGATCATGGCAAGAGAAAGTAAAGAGCTTCAAAGCCTTCAGTGAGTGAATGAAGTATAATTACCGAGCCCCAGCCATTTACACATTACTCAAACCCAGCAGAGATTTTTAAAACAGGCCTAAGGCAAAAGGCTGACCATGAATGTCTCCAAAGTCTGCAAGAATTCACACACAACTCCTAATGTTGTCATTTGAGCCCCCAGCTTTGTCCTGGTCTCTAACAGCCTGTACCAGTCTGAACATTCAGGGAATTCTCATTGGGACTCGTGCTTTGTGCTGGGCCCCCCTTGCTCCTTATAACCAGCTTTGTCAGTCTGACGTGTTTTGTTGCTCATGGCTATGCTGCTCTTCATTTAGCTAAGTAACCATTCATCTGGTTTTAGATAGGTTTCTGTTGTGCTTTAAGATAGAAAGCACCACAGAATTAAGCTTTTACAACAACTTCTTCCCCTGAGTGAAGTCTCAGTGAAGCTCTTCTCATCCCATACCAATTTGAGGGCTAATTTGCTTCCCTGTTAAGTTGCAAATCAAATTCATTTCAAATAAGCTGTTATTTCTAAGGAGAGGGAATATATTTTTTCTTATTATCCAGAAAACTAATTTCTTTTTTCAGGCAGTTCTTTCCCCATAAGCTCAAATTGCATTTTACTCTAGTAGTTACCACAGCCAGCTGGTGCTTTCAAGCCACAGAGACAAACAACACTACAACGTTTCTTTGGGGTGTTTCATAGGTTTGATTAGTTCACTAAATTAGCCAACAAAATCTCTGAATCTCCTGGCAAACAACTGGGATAGAATTCCTCAACTCTTTTATTTTTAATCCACCCCTGAGTTTTTGATCTCATACCGACTGCGAGGGGCACATCATAAATCATGATTACAGACTGCCAATAAGACATTTTTACACCATTAGAAACCTGGCTCCCAAGTAATTTCTCTAACATTTGTCTTTGTAAATACTTCATTGATCCATGTTAGAAACCTCCCCAGGGGACCAGAAGTAAAACAGGAACAGAACCAGCTCTCTCCTACCTGGACTCGTCTGTCTGCCTGCTCAGGGATGGACTCGCTCCAGCTGTGGAAGAAAACCACATCTATCAACTCCCCTAATAAAACCCGGATAAAAATAGCGTATCCTCAGGGACCCTTTCCAGAAATGCTGCCGGCAGACACCTTGACCCATTTTTCACATCTGTCAGAACGTCTGTCTCTTGAACTAATAGGTTTGTGAAATTTGCCATGAATGATGGCAGTAACTGTAAAACCTACGGAGTAGGTACTAGAAGGTCGCTGTAAGATTTCCTCTGAGAATATTTCTGATTATTTCACTTCTTGGTGGTCTCCGGTAGACTGAGTAATCTCTGGTTTTGTTATCAATATAACTTCAGAGGGCTGGCTCTTAAGGCCTTGCATTCTTCCACACTGCACTGAGATCTGAGGAGGGAAGCACACATCGCATCTCTTCCAAAAATTTACCTTTTAGCTGAAGGGATGTAAATATATTGGTTGTAATTAAAACATAAAGGGCTCCTCTTTCCTTTTGGTGTGCTTATAAACACACTCGTGCTTTAACTGCCTCTGCCCTGGCCGCGCTGTGCTGAATATTTGCTTAGGAGGACGGTGTCGGGACAGAACCCAAAGGAAAAGCCCAAAGCTCAGGGCTGGAGCCTCTCCGGGGCGCCCATTCATTTCTCACAGCCGCGCCCCGGAGCCAGAGGCCACGCCCACTTCCGCACCACGTGACACTAGCCCAGCCCTACGGGCCTTTAAGGCCACGCCCACTTCGCCATACCGATGCTCTTTGCTGCGTGGCCCCGCCCATATGACCTTAAACCACGCCCACTCGCACCTCCCTCCCGCGTGACGCGACCGTCACGTCCACTCGCCGTTTCCCACGTGACGCGGAGGCCCCCGCCCTCTCTCTCTTATAGCCTATGAGTGACAGGAGACCCCCCGCCCACTCGCCACGCCCCTTCCGCGTGACTCACGCCCTCGCTCCCTCACCGTGAGGCCGCGCCCCCTCGCGCCCCCTCGCGCCCCCGCCCCTGCCGCGTGACGCGCGCCCCACCCGGCGCGTCGGTGACGTCAGAGCCGCGCGCCAGGCCCGCTCCCCCGCCCGGGCTGCAGGCGCGGCCCCGCCGCAGAGGCAGCAGGAGGAGGAGGCGGCGCCGGCCCCGAGCCGAGGCCTCCCCGCAGCCATGGAGCTGGCGGACGGCGTGGTGTACCAGGAGGACCCCGGCGGCCCCGGCCCCGCCATGATGTCGGAGCGGGTGTCGGGGCTGGCGGGCTCCATCTACCGCGAGTTCGAGCGGCTCATCGGGCGCTACGACGAGGAGGTGGTGGCCGAGCTGATGCCGCTGGTGGTGGCCGTCCTGGAGAACCTGGACTCGGTGTGCGCGCACAGCCAGGAGACCAGCGTGGAGCTGGAGCTGCTGCGGGACGACAACGAGCAGCTGCTCACGCAGTACGAGCGGGAGAAGGCGCTGCGCAAACAGGCCGAGGAGGTGAGCGCGGGGGCGGCCCCGCTCGGCCCCCTGCCCCGCTCAGGGACCGGCACCCGCGCTCTCTGGGGAGGGAGGGAGCACCTCGAGCCTGCAGCCCCGCCGGCTCGGTCTCCAGCGGCTCCGCGGAGCGATGTGGAGCCGCCCCGAGCCGTGTGGCAGCTCCTGCCTGTCCTGTCTTGATGGCAGCTGGGTGAGGGAGGGGATCGCTGGGGTGAGGGAGGGGATTCTGGTGCTCCACTCTGGTCTGGGGCGGCTGCACCGCCAGGATTGGGTGCGATTTGGGGCACAGCGGTGTAAAATACACCTAAAGGTGCTGGAGAGTGTCCAGAGGAGGATGCGGACTTGACGGAGGGTTTGGAGGGGAAGCAGTGTCTGGAGCGCCTGAAGGCACTTGGTCTTTTCAGCCTGGAGAAGCGGAGGCTGAGAGGGAGCCTCATACTGGTTTAGTGCTTCCTCGCAAAGGGAGGAAGAGGAGCAGCAGGCACTGAACTCTTCTTCTTGGCCACCAGTGATAGGACCCGAGGGAATGGCAGGATGATGCGCCAGGGGAGAGTTCGGGTGGATAGTAGCAAAAGGCTCTTTCCCCAGAGGGTGGTGGAGCTCTGGAACAGCCCTCCAGGGAGCAGTCATGGCACCAAGACTGACAATATCACAGAAACATTTGGTTGATACCTTCAGATGCAGAGTGTGAATGTGATTGGCCTGTGTAGGGACAGGAGTTGAGCTTGATCACTTGTGGGTCCCTTCCAGCTCAGGTTATTCTGTGATTTTCCTTCAGGCTCCCAAATAACTCTCCTGAAGTGCCCGTCTTCCAGGCTCTGTAGAATCGTAGAATGGTTAGGGTTGAAGGGACTTGTAAACCAGCCCAAGCCCCCTGCAGTGAGCTTGGACACCTTCCCCTCTCTCAGGTTGCTCAGAGGGGAAAAGCAGCTCTGCAGAGCAAACATGGAACTGTGTACTGGCAGCTCCACTCTTTACTTTCACTCTGGATTTTCCTTGTGACAGGAGGTGGATTGTCCATTTTAGATCACAGAATGGTTTGAGTTGGGAGGGACCTCAGAGCCCACCTAGTCCCACCCTTGCCGTGAGCAGGGACACCTCCCACTGGATCAGGGGCTCCAAGCCCCATCCAAGCTGGCCTTGAACCCCTCCAGGGATAGGGCAGCCACCCCTGCTCTGGACAGCCTGCTCCAGTGCTTCAGATCAGTTATAGAGAGGATATTAAAATTGATTGAGGAGGTGTTGTGAAAACTATGGGAATACCTGCTCTCTAGACTGCAGATCTCCAAAGTTGGTAATGAAGCTGCAGTCAGCAACAGGTGCTGTGGCTCTTTGGTGGCGGAAGCTCTGACCAAGGCTGTGACTGCGAAAACCGAGGCAAAATCATCTTGCAGTCACTTCAGCTTGAATAAGCTGGTAAAGCGTGTGAGATTATAAAGCAATACAATAGAAGGCAGCTGAGCAGAGCGACTTCCTCCAGCTCATTGTCTTGCCAAACTCCTGTAGGAAATTGGATTGACAGTATTATCTGTAACAGAACAAGCCCTCTTACAAGTCTATTTCCAGTCCTGATGCCCTGTCCTTATCTCTGCAGTTATGCTTCCCTCCCGAGTTTTCCAAAAATCAGAAAGATCATGACGCTGAGGGGAAGACGATATTGACAACAAAACCTGATTTGAAAGGCACACGTCACTGCCATCTCCGTTCTGTTGTGTCATGACAAATTAACTCGAGGGGACAAAGATTATGCTGTCTCAAAACTTAATACTCGTGCTGCAAGACAGCTCGCTGTTATTTGGGAGAGAACCACATCAGGTTAAAGACTGAATTTCCAGGTGTGAGGTTGGGGGCTTGGCGTGTGCCAAGGTGGGTTGTGCTGGAACCCATATGAAAATGTCTGTCATAGGTGAGAGTGGTTCGTTGATGAGAGGTACCTCTTTTAGTCAAACTTGAGATAATCAGTGTGGTTGGAGTGCAAGGGAGGGAACATGGACACGACGCTCTTTCTTGCCCAACAAGGTCTTGGCTTTGCGTGTTTCTTTCGTCGTGGTGGCTACTTGTGTGATCTGACAGCAAATTGGAGACTTTGGAGCTCCTCAGTTCAGTATTCCAGATCATCTGTTGTCTGAAGAATTAACATATCTTCTACTTTCTGCTTGCCATTGTAGGAATTTTTATTTGCAGTGTTATCTTGATGAATATTAATGGTTTGCTGTTTGAATAGCAGTCTTCTTACACCGTTGTCCTAATTTGCCACCTCGATTTCCTGTGCTTTCAAAGCATCACTAAAGAAGAATCTTGAAAGTCATTGTCTGTTGACTTCTGCTAAAAAAAAAAGGTGATTTCAGAAGTTCTGGGCCTGTCTCTGTCCTCTGGGTAACAACCATGATCTCTTTAGTTGCCTTGAAGTCACTTGTCTGACTTTTTAACAGGGTATATTTTGTGATACAGCAAAGGAAAGAGAGGAACCGGCTGTTGTGCTGGTTTGCTTGCAGTTCTGCATAACTTATCGTCCCACTTGGTGGATGTTAGCAGCATGCCCTGCCACGAAGCAGTGAGAGAGGAAGAAGGATTTGAGGTTCTGCTATTTTATACGCTAATTGGTTTTACTTCTGGAGAAGTGTGCTATCTTCTACTTGGGAGCGTGCAGCTAGCGGAAGGGGTTTTGTGTGCACCTGACACAAGATAAAATCTCCTCCTTTCTGCAGTATCAAGCTGTTGAATACGCCTTTTGGCTTTTCTGCTCTTGTTGGCATCAAGCTGGTCGTGAAATCTTACTTTCAATCAATAGTTGCTGCCTTTGCAACCAAGAAAAAAAGATTTACCACCGTGAAAATTAGGTTAAATACTAGTGTGTTACTGCTTGGCAGGTTAATATTCTTCCTTAGGATTCTGTGTTAAGCAAACAATCGGCAGTAAGAGTTTTAAGTATTTTTAAGTAATTTTAATTTGGCAGCAGAGCAGGCATCGCGGGAGAGAAGTTAGTGAGTGCATGTCAGAGGGTGATAGAGGCTGCGAGCAGGCAGGACCCTGACACCAGGTGCGCTCAGGATTGCACCTGGATCGTGGGACGGGAGAACGAGTTAAAGTACAAGGTGACGATGACGTAAATATGGGAAGAAGGGTTTCATTTGGCTAGGACTGTATTCCTCAGTGATCAAATGGTTATGTGTGCGAGTGTGTTTATCTGCACACGTGTGTTCTCACATTCTGCTTTTATTTTTGGAACTTTGAGGAAAACATCGGTATTCTCCCTATGCTTGGGCATATTCTCTATACCCTTTATGATATATATACAATATATTAAAGTACATTTAATACATTAAAATACGGCTGAGAGAGCTGGGGGTGTTTAGCCTGGAGAAGAGGAGGCTGAGGGGAGACCTCATTGCTCTCTACAACTCCCTGAGAGGAGGTTGTGGAGAGGAGGGAGCTGGGCTCTTCTCCCAAGGGACAGGGGACAGGACGAGAGGGAATGGCCTCAAGTTCCACCAGGGGAGATTTAGGCTGGACGTTAGGAGGAAGTTTTTCACAGAAGGGGTGATTGGGCAGTGTCAGAGGCTGCCCAGGGAGGGGGTTGAGTCACCTTCCCTGGAGGGGTTTAAGGACCGGGAGGATGAGGTGCTGAGGGACATGGGTTAGTGATTGATGGGAATGGTTGGACTCGAAGATCTGGTGGGTCTCTTCCAACCTGGTTATTCTATGATTCTATGAGAGAGGGCTCCACGTGTCCGTGCTGTGCTGCTCCATTGTGGAGGCTGAGCTCCTGTTTGTTGCAGTTGTTATTGCTGTAAGCTTGAACTAGATTTAAAGTCGGTTACATAAAAACTTTTGAATGCTACTTGTGAAGCAGGG
>WAAB01020322.1:0-16255 GCA_013389865.1 Piaya cayana
TTAACTCAAAACCATTACACCTGTTCCATGGAAAAGGAGGCAATATAATTTTCTATCACTAAATGGTGCTATGAGGAAAACACCTCTATGTGCTCGTAGTGGGGCTTGTTCAATGCCTTAGATAAAGCCTTTTTTTGATGTTGTGTTTTAGATTTCAGTAAATATTTGAATAGCATTTTCTATTCTTTGCATTCTTACCTTTTCGCATTAATCTGGGATTTCATAGAATCTGCTCCTATGCAAGTCTCAAATATCTGCGTAAGGTTAACATGACTCTAGAGAGGTTGATACATAAAATAAAAGAATGTTGACAAAAGAAAATAAATTCCCAAGTGGTTAGTCGCAGGTTGTGAGAAATTTTTTGTGCTATCAGGCTGGACAGTTCATCCAGAAACAAGGTGTTGTGTGAGCCCCAGGAGACATATTTGAAAATAAAATATCATTGTCTGTGTTTACATCGCCCAAAGTTAGCATCAGTTACTGTTTCTACAGTTGAGCTTAAATGCTTTATCTGTCTATGTTTATGCTAGTAAAAGAATGTGCATTAGTGGAATGATTTAAGTGCATCTTAATTTTTCTGCCCCTCACAGCTAGCAGTTTCTGGGGAGATGTCAGTGGGTAAAGGTGAGTAAAAGGTTATCTTGAGCCTAGTAGTACGATATATAGGCACATTGCCAGCTAAGTGTAATTTGGATCCCTAATATTGCAAGCCATTTTTTACATCTTTTCACCCTGAAAATGGATCTTGTGATGACTTTAATGATGGTGATTAAAAACTGCTGGACTTGCACGCACCTTACTTTCAATAGCAATAAAACAGTCTTCACTTAAATGTAGAGGATGTTGTGATGTTTAACTTCTGTTGATGTATGTGTTAAAGGAATGCCTTGAGGTCTCAGATAATGACACGAATAAGAATCTGCCACTGTGTTAAAATTCAAGGGAAAAATCTCAACTTTATTCTTACCAAATTTTCATTCTGTTATCTATGGGCTTGTACTTAGAATCTCTCTGTAGGCTCTTCTTTCAAATCAAGGTTGAGTAAGACAATGGAACAAGGTTTTAGTTTGCTTACAAATTAAGCTGGCAGTTGTCAAAGAGTCTTCACTGTCTGAACCAATCCCTAGTTTTGACACATGGCATAGGCTGTTGCTTAATTTGGGAACACCATAAACATTACATTTTGTTACTGACAGCATAATTACTGTCTAGCTATTAGAATTTGGCATAATAGACTATGGGTTGGATTGCTTTAGCTGTTAATTCTTTGCATGAACATTTCATACCTTAAGATCATAAAATGGCAAGCTAAATTAATTCACAGGCGTGAATGGACCTGAAAAATTCAACCTTGACTGCATTTTTCCAGCTGCTTATCTATTCTCAGTAACTCTCTCTTGTTACAGCACATGTACATACTTTAAAAAAAAAAAAAAAGTTCTATCAACAAGTCCTCTGTGAACACAGCGCAAGACAGGTTTTTATGTAGGCAGAAGCCTTCTCCTCCCACTGGCCCTAAACATGCTGTTTTGTTTCTAGTTGTGTAACTCTTTCAGCAGCTACAGATGTGCCAGGAGTGCAGCTTTGGCTGGGATGGGTTTTCTTTATGTTGGCTGGCAGACATCGCTGGCAGAGGTCCCTGCCAGAGTCCCAACTCTGCTGGCTTCAGGAGGGTGTTGTTCACCACATGCAGCAGCATCTCTCTTAGCTGCCTGATGCCCATCATTTCAACCATACTCATGACCTCAGACATACAGCCCTACTGCTTCTGGCTGCTCCCGTGTCTCAGTGCTGCTTGTACATGCTGGAGCAGATGCAGATGCCTATTGAAGAGAGTAACAGCCAGCAAGTGACAGCAGAGTGGATGACTCCATAAAAGAAGAGCCAGACTGTTAGATTCCTTACTGAATGCGTGCTGGCAGTGGCAGAAGCCATGAAGAAACTAGAGCAGAAAGAAAAGCCAAAGATGACCCAGGAATATAAGTCCTCTGGGACCGTCAAGGTTAGAGAATAGGTCCTGTGATGTTTTGCATGGGATGTCTGGCTTTGACACCAAGAATAATGATTTGCTGTTGATCCTTTAGAATGGTGATGTTCAGGAGAAAACAAGCCAGCTTCTCCCAAGTGACAGGGGACAGGATGAGGGGGAATGGCCTCAAGCTCCACCAGGGGAGATTTAGGCTAGAGATTAGGAGGAAGTTTTTTACGGAAAGGGTCATTAGGCATTGGAATAGGCTGCCCAGGGAGGTGTTTGATTCGCTTTCCCTGGAGGTGTTTAAGGCACGAGTAGACGAGGTCCTGAGGGACATGTTTTAGTGTTTGTTGGGAATGGTTGGACTCGATGATCCGATGGGTCTCTTCCAACTGGTGATTCTGTGTTTCTGTGATTCTGTGATTAGCTCAGGAGTGCAAGATTGATGATTAGGCAAAATACCATGATTGTTCAGAGCTCCTTATGAAGAAAGAGCTAATGTGATTACATCTGCAGTGACTACTGTCCTTGAGTGCAGGACTGAAAGGAAAGAATGGGCTAGAAACCTCCCCTCCTATCTCCAATATGTCCTGGTAAGACTACCCTGTATAGGGTGTAACTGTAGTGAAAGAGTTGCCTCCTGGATAAGTTTTGTAGCTGTGCAACCGTTACATATGTCAGTCATGAAGATTTAATAGTATTTACTAATTTAGGCATCTCAGCTCCAGGGCAGCCCTATTAGACAGCTGACCCTACCACATGGGCAACAACAGAGATAGAGTTAGCCTTTAGTTTTGATCTAGCCTGATGTATGTGCAAAATCCTTTTTTTTTTCAGTTTGTTATTACTGGACTTCCAAAAAGAAAAAACGGCAAAGGCTTCTGCTCCCTATGATTTTTTTGCCCTGTGAATTCAAGATTAGGGGAATTATGAAGGAATCATTTGGCCTTGTTGCTGCAGGAATTGGTCATCTTTTCACACAGCTCTACAGACCTGCCCACATGAGCATCCAAAGCAGGACTGAGAAAATAGGCACATTTTTACCTCCCAGTTGTGTTTTTGCCTTTCTCAAAGCTGTAAAATAGAAGCACCAGGAGCCAAGTATCAGAACCTGAACCTTTACCCTAGTTTTTTTAGGCTGAACTATTCTGACATCTATCTCTAGGGAGTGTTTGTGTGGTGTAAAATTGATCCAGGTTGCCAAAACATCAAAAAGCCAACAGAACAGTAAAGGTTGGTCTACTTTTCTTCATTTGTTCAACATGCTTCAAATAGAGAAAGGTAGCTGGGTAATGAAATGATATATAAACTCCTTCTGTGGATCCCTACATAAATTGAATATCCCAGTTCAGGTTGCAGAGGCTGGTAGGGAATTACAACATTATTGAATCATGATTATTTGGACAACTTTCCACTCTTTCAGAGAATGCTAATAAATCATAAAGGAGTTGTAGATTTTAGCATAAATCATTCATAACAACAGAAATCTGTTCTCTTTTCTTTATGGTTTCATCTTTAGGTTTGAGAACAAAAAGAATACCATGTGCAACTTGCTGCTTGTCCTGCATGTCCTATGATCTACCTTGGGCAGTATTTGGGGCACGAGTCAGAAATTAGGCTGCCTGGAATTCAAAGCATGCTGACAACTGGAGTGGGTCAACTTAACTAGAGAAATTTTCAGACACTGAACAGATATGGACAAGGACCAGATCACTCCTTTTTCAGAGATATGGAGAGAGTTTTAAGATTTTTCCCTGGAATATGGCCACAATAGTGAAACTATGCACTGTCTCTCTTTGCAGGTTAAATTTCCTTCCTTTTTGCAACACAAGATTCAAGTAACAAACCAGAAAACTAAAAAGAAAGATCTTTGGAGAATGTTTCATGAAGTTCAGCAATACTTTTGGTAATAAGTTTAAAAATAGTGGGCACATTTAAAGGAAATCTTGGTGTGTCTGTGATGGATCACACAGACTGCTATATGTCTAATTTTTATACACAACATTAGTGTAACTAATGCTGACTAATACAGAATAAAGGTATACCAACATGCTCCAGCTTCATCCCCGAGATGCCACATCAAGAAATACTCCACCCATCAGTATCAGTGTTGAATTTTATAGCAACAAGCATTATACAAACACAATTATTTGTCATTTAGCCATGATTCAATCAAGTATCACTCCAGAGTGTCCTCTTCACTTATCACAGCTTCTCCCACTCAATTTACCTTTCGGGATGGGTGCAGGAGATTAACATTAACCTTAAAAGTAAATAAAGTTCAATTGTTTTTTAAATAGATCATTCCATGTAGGTGTCTTCTGTTTAGTAACGGAATGCCAGTATTTTTCAATATTTACCCCTACAGCTAGATGAGGTGGAAGCTAGAGGAGCAGAACTTTTGGAAAGTTTGTTGGCAATTTTTTTTGCCTCCATTATTTAATACTGCAAGGACTAATAATAGAAAAAAAAAAACCCTTAAGGTTTGAAATCTCATTTGAGAGCATTCCTGGGACACCAGCTATGAAAAGACGGGTCAGTGATTTTCAAATAAGCTAACTGATGCAAACATTAATAAAATCTTGTGCCTTATGAAAACTGTCCTGTGGGAGACTACTTAATCTAAGTACTTGAGAAACGCTGGGAACTAACCAGTACCTCTTCCCTAAAAAGCTGGATATTCACTTTCTCCTCTGTATAACATGATCATGCATAGCCTGACTCCAGCAGGTAGAGTTATTAAAAGCGGTATTCTAGTACATCCTTCAGAATTAAAGGACAGAAAGGCTCTGAACTTCAGACTGCTGATACAGTTTGTTTTGGTCTAAGAGCACTGTGTAAAGCTATTCAGTGATTGTGAAAAATGAATCAGTCTCTGTATCAAACAAACAGTCTCAAGGACATTCTTCTCTGTAAAATGTACAGTACATGTATATGTACAAATGCTAATAGTTCAGATTTCCAGATTTACTAGAAACTTGTTAACATGTCAAAAATTCAAGAAGCATCCTGAGCTGGGTTCTGAGCTTGACAACAGCAGCTTAAGTTATGTCAGAGCATAACTCTCCTTACAAGAGACCTGAAAATATGTAGATTTGGTTGAAAAAGCTCTCATCTATATTGGTTTCTTATCATTATGGGTTTAATCACATTATTGCCTGGGACACACCAATTTGAGGAAACTTGCACTCTCTCTGTAGTTGTTATGTAGGTAAATATTGTGGCTTAAGTGCTAAAATGCACGTAATTAAAAAATAATTATCCATGCTGTTAGCCAAGAAAAGCTTGGCAAGCAGTCTAATGCCATAGAGCTGGAAGGTTATAAAGCAGTTTTATTTATTTAAATAACTAGGATTAGATAAAATATGTCACTCAAAGACACCTCTTCAACTAGTTAGGTAAAGCCATCTCTTTTTTATTTCTTCTGTGGCTTTTCTCCCAACGAATCACATTTTCAGGAATAATAACTAAGACAGCACACATTGAGAAAATACTGCAATATATTCAAGGAAAAGTAATTCCTAATTTATGTCAAATTAAAAATCGGACCTTCAATGATTTTAAAGTTAAGTTCATGTAAACAGAAGTACACATGCCAGACTTACAGTGCACTTAAATATACTTTTATGGCAGTTATTTATAGACAGAAATATGAAAAGGTATTGAAACACTCCTATATTAATAATGAATACTTCCTATATTGCCCTCTTCAAAAAACTTCCCTTATGTTCAAAAAATTGTAAAATTAGAATAGTTTCACAATTCTGGCATGATTTTGAAGGAATAGCCCTGGAAATAGCTATGTTTTAGCAACAATTTGTAAAAACCAAAGTAAATTATAAAATTCAGCTAGTGAGATGTTCACTCCTCTTCTCTCTCCTACATTTTAATAACTAAATTCATGTATTTTACTATATTATATCACCACTTCTTTTAAAATGCATCAATAATTTCTTAAAATGCAAAATGTAATATTGCAAGCTTTTTACATGAAAAACATTCTATATTTACCTTTCAGTCTTGATAGCACTGATAGAAGTGATTAATAAATTTCCTTATGTCACATGTAGAATGCTTCATATGGAATTTTCTTTTTTGTAGCCTAAAGAAACTTATTTTCATTTGTACTGTAAGATAAATAGTGTTAATTCCTAGGCAACCTTAGCTAAAATAAATATGCTTTGTACTTAGTGGAAGAAAAGGTTTACTCTATCACTACCAAATGCAAAGGGTTGCAAGTCGGTTAATGCACAGTGGAAGTTTACCTTAAGATGAACTTAGTATCAGCAACCTCACAAATGAGCAAATAAAAAACAGGCACTGATAAAAATGTGCTGAAAGCATTCTTTTTCTGAAACGCAGTTAGAGTGCGTGTGCACCGTTCTTGGAGCTCTGTTGTACCCTGGGGTTAGATGGGACTAACCATTTGCAGTCCGTTCCATTTTAACACTTGCAGATTTTCTTGGTTCGGATAAAGAGCACGGACATGCAAATAGAATAAAATTTTCAAGTTGGGGGGGGAAACAAAATAAACAAAAAACCAAGAAGCACCCACTTAACATATTTTTCATCCTAGAATGCATGAAAAAATGGGAATACTTTAGTATTGTCAGCTGGCTTATTGATGCATAAGAGAAAATATTTCAACTGTAAAGCCCTGTTAAGCAAAGACCCAGTAGAGGCCTGGAATTACTCAAGAATTATGGTGATGGATGCTGGAGATCTGTTATCTTTAAATGAAGTGTTTTAGGGCCATTCCAGCATGAATTTGTGTTTCCAGGTCTTTTGTTAAAGCCCAGAGGAGATCCAGCTGGTGTTCTGGCAGCAAAATCTCCTCATATTGTGTCCTTCGTGTGCTCCAGTGCTGGCTTAGATAGTGCACCTGTAGGATTGGGAGGAAATTTCTCCCACTCCACCCTACTAATTTGCTTTCAGGCTTGACCTATCTTGTTCTTCTGGGAACACCAACAAAATCTTAACTCATAGAAACGGTATTTTTCATCTTTATGCAATTGAAAATAAAATCGAATATACTAATTCATCCTATATGCAGCCTGGAATAGTCACTAAATCTTGACATGCTTTGCCCCCTTCCAGTTCAACTCAGTGATCTAAAGCCAAACACTTCTGTTTCTCAAAACTAATTCCATCATCCCGGAACAACCATGTTTCTCCAGATGCGTTACTGGGAAATGACGTAACAACTCAATGGGGAAACAACAAAATACGGGTACTTCTTTCCTCTAAAATTAAAGAGAGTATTTTTTAAAAGTTACATCAAAACGTGACACAAGAATTTGTTCAGCTGACTTATCAATTCTATAGGTTTGCTCTGGAAACTTAATGGATTTCTGCATGTTGGCTGCTGCAGAGTCTGAAAGGGTCATAAATGCGTGTCTGGAGCCAGGGCACATTTCCTTGGTGCTTTGTGAAGGTTAAACAAATATACTCTCTCCCTGCTCTCCACCCTGCATCCAACTACTGTTCACTGTCCTCTGTTTTAATATTGATGAAACATCCTTGCCATGAACGTCCTTCTGTTATAATTGAAGTCCAAAAGGGCAAAAAGATCCTTAAACCATTACTGCCTGTTTACAGTTTTGTGCTGAATTTAGGACAGTTCACAAACTTCAAAATAAAACTTGAATTTTTAAAAAAAATAAAAGTAAATAAACTCACAATCCAAAGCCTTTGTCATGAAAAGCAGTACTACATAGTCCTGATTTTGATGATATATATCAAAACAGATCAGCTAAAAAAGTTACCTGAAACTTACCCGTCTGACAGGGGATAGAATCAGCTCCCATCTTGAAGAGAAGCTGAATAAGTACCAGGCAAGTTGAGGGAAAAGGCCTGCTGAGATGCAAGATGACGACAGGCGCCACTATGCAGACTGTATTCATCACTTTGGCTGCCATCTCTCTGCATACCCTAGTGTCACATATGGATTGACTCTGCTGATGTGGTTCTCTCTCAGGACCCTAGACCTAAGGATCGGTGGAGACTTGCCCTTTGGGGCTCTTCTCAGTGACTTAGTTTCACATTCACTGCACGTCTTAAACTCCAAGGAAGCTTTTTTAAAATCAAAAGAACCTTCAGAACTTTATAGATACAGCCGATTTCTTAAATAGTTAACTTCATTTAATTCAGCTACATGATGGAGAAATGTGTCCCTCCTGCTCTGTTGCCTATCAGATGACATGGCTGTACACCTCTATCTGTCATCTGATGCAGTCAGGAAGAACAGGGTCACTCAGAGGGTTGCTTTCCTGCAGCAGAGTCTCCAGCTTTGAAAATAAACATCTCAGCTTTTTCTTGACATTTTGTTTTGATAGTGACTTGAATGCACTTCAGCATTTGTCTAGCAACAGGAGATAATTGCACGAGGGTGAGGTGGCCTCAGAAGGCCCTTCTATTACACTTCCAGAGTTCCTGTTGGGATCACTTGCTGCTTCTTGATCTTCTCAGTGATCTGCTGTTCTGTGAAGTATCATGCAGTACAGCAGATGCAAACAATTTACATTCATTGAAGGCCTTAGTTGGAATAATATTTTCTTTTTGCATTTTATTCTGACTATAAATCTTTTATGTGGAAGTTTTTTGAAAAAAACAAGTAAAACTAATATGACATCTTAATCACCTGTTTATTTTATTTCCCAAATTATACAAGCTAAATCTGTAAGTACTGTATACACTCTACGTATTTTTGTGCCATCATATATTGCCCAGAGACACTGAACAAAACTCTGCCATCTCCATCTATCATGTAGTTTGTCAGAATGGTAGCTGATCATATTACTATTTTTTTTAAGGGATAGGTTGCAGGTCTATCACTCAACTCCTATTCCGTAGGCAGCTTTTTTTTTTTTTTGTCTGGATTTAGCTCTTTAATCTCTCCAAGTATGTGGATTTCCTGGAATTTAGACTCTCACCAGTCTAAGTCTTAATGGGTTTCAGAACTTTACTGCCGTTCAAACACATTAAGGAAGTGTCCCCAGGGAAAATGCCATGTTTATGCTGCACTTTCCTACCTCTTGAAGACTGCAGCACTTTCTTATATTGCCTTACTATGATTATATGGTAATAAGAAGACCATCACCTGACCTCCACTTTGTTCTTCATCTCCACTGTTTAGAAATTCACTCCATATGAGAATGAGAGGAGAGAAAAAGCCTGAATTCACTTTGAGGTCTGGCTATTCCTGTGTCAGGGTAAAAAGGCAGATATGCCAGATGTGCTGTGTTTTGTTCTTTTCCTTCTGAGTGATTCCAACAAGAATCCTTAACACCAACACCACAAGTAAGTTACAATCATGGCTCCCTCCTGATTTTACTGACGTGCTTTAAAAATAAGAAATGGAATAAAAGAAGATTTACATTCGTATATGGGTGCCCACAATGCTCTACTGACAATATGATCTTTATGAACAGCTTACTCCCTGATTTAACACAAGTGTAGACTGCGAGGCAGCTGTGTTCACAACTTTGGTAGGTGGATTGGCACTGGTTTTTGGAACCTGTAGGGGTGTAATGAGGTGCAAATCTCCAAAGGCTTTGTATTTAGGTTGGGTTTCCATATGAATTTAAAATACATTCAAACATCTTGAATAAATTGAAAGAAGAGCAGCCTTCCTAAAGACATTTGGCAATTTAGATGCAATTAGAAACCAAAAATGCAGAAAACCTACTGAAACTGTTCTAAATTTCAAAAAACCAGTGTGATTTGGAGGTAGCTGTAGGGAAGGTGAGGGTTCAAGGGTTTGTAGGATATACAAAAACCTGTCTGCATGTGGCCATCTAGATCCTATCTCTGCACTACCAAATCCCCTCACCCCTTTAGCCAGCTTTCACAGAATCCTTAGGCTGGAAAAGACTCACAGGACCATCGAGTCCAACCATTCCTATTAGTTACTAAACCATGCCCCTTAGAACCTCATCCACCCATCCTTTAAACCCCTCCAGGGAAGGTAACTCAACCACCTCCCTGGGCAGCCTCCTCCAGTGCTCAATGACCCTCGGAACACTCAGAACCATCAGCGCACCAAACTTTATTAATGTTATCTTCTTTAACATTAAATTAGATATTGGTATAAAAATGAATCAAAAGGATTTCACCTACCAAGAATAGAACGGCAGATAATTTTGCCCACACCTAAAATATGTGCTCTAGTTTATGTGTTAGTTTCTTATAGAGCCAATACCCAAAGACATGTAGCTAGGTACTATATAAAAGCAGGGGTTTGGGTTTGCAGACACTTGATCTTAAAATAAACTCATTAGCAATCCATATCCAAGTACCTTGAATTTGCAGCTGGTTCCAATTTATCTTACTGTCAACCCCCAAATCATTGCACTGAACATCCCACCTTTGGGGAGTCGTGGCTGTGGATTTGAACTTTGTGTCTCAAGCCCATTCCTGGAGTCAAATTCAATTTCCTAATCTATATATATATATGGGACTGAATCTGTTCTTAAACTGAGTCAGGTCAGAAGTAGCTGTACTGAAGTCAGCACAACTGACCCTAACATCATAACTCCTACATCAATTGAATTTCACTTACTTCAATTTAATTTATTTTTAATTACAGTGGTTGAATGAGACCAGAGCTAGATTTCATGTAAAAGTAATTATTTTTATTTTGAGTTTAGTAAAAATCCTGATATAGTAATTCAGAAATGGGTTAAGATTTTTCTGCTAAAAGTGCTGGCTAAGTTTCTTTAAAATAAAGCCATTTTTCATACAGAAATGCATGCTGTTAGCTAAGAGAGAATAATAGAGACTTTTATATGCATCAACCTTGAAAGAAGAGCTATGACAGGAACTCAAAAAGAAAAGAAGAAGGGGCAGGCTATTCAGAAGGACTACAGGGTTGTAAGACAAGGTTGTCTAGGAAGAAAATTAGTAGGGTCAAAACCCAGCTGGAACTTAGTCTGGCCTTAAAAAATAAGTTAAATATTTTCTACAGATATTTTAGCAATAAAAAGAAGGTTAAGGAGAATCTCCATCCTATATATTGGATGCATGGAGAAACACAGAGATGAAGGGTGAGGAAAAGGTTGATGTACTTAATGCCTTCTTTGTCTCAGTCTTTAATAGTAAGACCAGTTGTTCTCTGGGTAACCCAGCCCCTTGAGATGGAAGACAGGGATGGGAAACAGAATGAAGCCCCTGTGAGCCAAGTAAAAATGGTTAGCAAACTCCTGAACCACTTAGACACACACAAGTCTATGGGGACAGGTGGAGAAGATCACTTTGAGTGCCATGGAATATATGAAGACAACCAGGTGATTAAGCCCCAGCCAGTTGTATGACGTTCATTAAGGCCAAGTGCAGAGCCCTTCACTTGGGTTGTAACAACCCCATACAACACTACAGTCTTGGGGAAGAGTAGCTGGAAATCTGCCTAGTGGAAAATGACCTGAGGTGTTGGTCAACAGCCAGCTGAGCACAAGACAGTAGGTGCAAGGGTGGCCAAGAAGACCAGAAGCATTGTATCAGAAATGACATGGCCATCAGGAGAAGGGAAAGGATCATGCCCACCCTGTGTTCAGCAGTGGTGAGGCCACATCTCAAGTACTGTGTTCAGTTTTGGGCCTCTGACTACAAGAAAGACATTGAGGTGCTGGAGCATGTCCAAGGAAGGGCAACAAAGCTGGTGAAGTGTATGGAGCATAAGTTTTATTAAGAGCAGTTGAGGGAACTGGCATTCTTTAGTCTAGAGAAAAGGAGGAGAGGGATATTACTCTCTACAGCTACTAGAAAGGAAGCTGTAGTGAAGTGGGTGCTGCTCTCCTCTGCTGAGTAGCAAGTCATAGGACGTGAAGAAACAGCATCGAGTTGCTACAGAGGGGGTTTAGATTGAATATTAGGAAAAACTTCTGCATCAAAAGGACTGTCGAGCATTGGAACAGGCTGCCCAGGGATGTGATTGAGGGACCATGCTGGAGGTATTTAAAAGATATGTAGCTTAGGGAAATGGTTTATTGGTGAAGTTGCAGTGTTAGGGTTACTGTTGGACTCAAACTAAACAGTTCTATGGTTCTATGAAAATAATGTGTAAAGAAGCCTAACTAGTTGTTTTATTTAATGAAAGTCTACACTTTTGTTTTACAAAATGATGTTTATTTCAAACTTTTTTTCCATTTTTGTGGCCCAGCTCAAACTCTGAAATGTGAAGGTTTAATACATTCTGCACAAGTCAATGATTTATCAAATTTGGTAATCACAGTAAAGGAACATGAAGTTTTATTAAGTACTTGATACACAAGACTGAAGAACCTACAGTGCCCTTCTGTGATTTCTGTGCTGATCTTAAAAGTGCAAGTCAGTTCAATTTCACTCTGAAATGCCTCCTAATAATCAGCTGCTGCTGCTGTAACCTAGGGTAATGTATAACACCAGGTTTCCAAGCATGGTGCACATGTTTTTATTGAAGAAAGGAGGATTATTTTAGGGACTGTAGGATGTGACAAAATAAGAATTGAACCCATGGACTTATAAAACAAAAAATAAATTATCTGCAGCTATAATCTGCCTCCTGTTAGAATTATAAGATTCCACTGAACTGAATAAATCAGGATTTAACCTGAAGACATTCATGTAGTTTATGTTGAGGCATCTTGAATCAATAAGCTGTTGTGAAACTACATGATTAGAGATTTCAGAAAAAAAGGAAGGAATAAAATGTATCTCTGTTTGTAAAAAGGAATGCTACGAACACATTAGTGTTTTAAGTCAACCATAGCATTCACATCAGTGGAAATAAATGTAGTTCCTATAGGAATGTCTGGGTAGCATCCAACATGGTTCACAGAAATTAAGCAGAGTCAGAAAAAGGTAATTCTATTTCTCCCTTAGTACAGCCCCAAGGAAAGCCTGCGTGTTTTGGCCTCATTCCCTGGANTAATGCCTTCTTTGTCTCAGTCTTTAATAGTAAGACCAGTTGTTCTCTGGGTAACCCAGCCCCTTGAGATGGAAGACAGGGATGGGAAACAGAATGAAGCCCCTGTGAGCCAAGTAAAAATGGTTAGCAAACTCCTGAACCACTTAGACACACACAAGTCTATGGGGACAGGTGGAGAAGATCACTTTGAGTGCCATGGAATATATGAAGACAACCAGGTGATTAAGCCCCAGCCAGTTGTATGACGTTCATTAAGGCCAAGTGCAGAGCCCTTCACTTGGGTTGTAACAACCCCATACAACACTACAGTCTTGGGGAAGAGTAGCTGGAAATCTGCCTAGTGGAAAATGACCTGAGGTGTTGGTCAACAGCCAGCTGAGCACAAGACAGTAGGTGCAAGGGTGGCCAAGAAGACCAGAAGCATTGTATCAGAAATGACATGGCCATCAGGAGAAGGGAAAGGATCATGCCCACCCTGTGTTCAGCAGTGGTGAGGCCACATCTCAAGTACTGTGTTCAGTTTTGGGCCTCTGACTACAAGAAAGACATTGAGGTGCTGGAGCATGTCCAAGGAAGGGCAACAAAGCTGGTGAAGTGTATGGAGCATAAGTTTTATTAAGAGCAGTTGAGGGAACTGGCATTCTTTAGTCTAGAGAAAAGGAGGAGAGGGATATTACTCTCTACAGCTACTAGAAAGGAAGCTGTAGTGAAGTGGGTGCTGCTCTCCTCTGCTGAGTAGCAAGTCATAGGACGTGAAGAAACAGCATCGAGTTGCTACAGAGGGGGTTTAGATTGAATATTAGGAAAAACTTCTGCATCAAAAGGACTGTCGAGCATTGGAACAGGCTGCCCAGGGATGTGATTGAGGGACCATGCTGGAGGTATTTAAAAGATATGTAGCTTAGGGAAATGGTTTATTGGTGAAGTTGCAGTGTTAGGGTTACTGTTGGACTCAAACTAAACAGTTCTATGGTTCTATGAAAATAATGTGTAAAGAAGCCTAACTAGTTGTTTTATTTAATGAAAGTCTACACTTTTGTTTTACAAAATGATGTTTATTTCAAACTTTTTTTCCATTTTTGTGGCCCAGCTCAAACTCTGAAATGTGAAGGTTTAATACATTCTGCACAAGTCAATGATTTATCAAATTTGGTAATCACAGTAAAGGAACATGAAGTTTTATTAAGTACTTGATACACAAGACTGAAGAACCTACAGTGCCCTTCTGTGATTTCTGTGCTGATCTTAAAAGTGCAAGTCAGTTCAATTTCACTCTGAAATGCCTCCTAATAATCAGCTGCTGCTGCTGTAACCTAGGGTAATGTATAACACCAGGTTTCCAAGCATGGTGCACATGTTTTTATTGAAGAAAGGAGGATTATTTTAGGGACTGTAGGATGTGACAAAATAAGAATTGAACCCATGGACTTATAAAACAAAAAATAAATTATCTGCAGCTATAATCTGCCTCCTGTTAGAATTATAAGATTCCACTGAACTGAATAAATCAGGATTTAACCTGAAGACATTCATGTAGTTTATGTTGAGGCATCTTGAATCAATAAGCTGTTGTGAAACTACATGATTAGAGATTTCAGAAAAAAAGGAAGGAATAAAATGTATCTCTGTTTGTAAAAAGGAATGCTACGAACACATTAGTGTTTTAAGTCAACCATAGCATTCACATCAGTGGAAATAAATGTAGTTCCTATAGGAATGTCTGGGTAGCATCCAACATGGTTCACAGAAATTAAGCAGAGTCAGAAAAAGGTAATTCTATTTCTCCCTTAGTACAGCCCCAAGGAAAGCCTGCGTGTTTTGGCCTCATTCCCTGGACTTTAATGGAGGAGGTCTGGAGGTACATCAGTATTCTTTTGAGGTGGTTCATTTTCAAGAAGCTTGACAAAGTAACAGTGAAATGTATTTGTGTATGTCTCTCTGTGTCTGTTCAGCACCTTGTCTCTGGTTCACGTTAATCACTGTACCTTCAAAAAAATGGTTCACTAAGTTGCTGCTGAGTACTCAGGCACGAAGACTGCTTTCCACAGATGAGAATGTTACAGAAGACATCTACAAGTGCCCAGTTTCTACACTGGAAAAAATCCTCTCTGCAAGCAAAATATGCTGAAGCTCTTAAAGGTGGGAATGACTAGCAGAGCAAAAAGAATGTGATCTTCAGGTAGACACAGCGTTTACTGTTAGATTTGACATCCTGGACAAAAAGCAGACTAGTGGAGACAAAAGCAATCTTCAAAGACACTAGCATACTTTATGTAACAATGGCTGAGGACCATCAGGGAATGTGAGAGGGAGATAGACCAGTGGAGCAGTGCCCTCTCACTAACTCAGCAGCCTACTGGAGCTAGTGTCCAAACACCATCCATCTGAAAACTGCAAGGTTGGGGTTACAAGAGATGGGGAATGGCAGCAAGTCCCTGCCAGATGACGGAAACCTGCTCCCCTCAACCAGACAGTAAAATCCCAGATCCCCCTGGTGAATAAGTACCATGTGCTGCAGGTGGAATTCAATCCTACAGATGAGGATGATGGCTGCCACAGCCTAGAATCTTTCCCTAGGCCACACCATCCTCAGAAAAAGACAAAAACATCCTCCATCAAGAAGAGGAGGGTTATTGTTGTATGGGACTCCCTTCTAAAAGGAATGGAGGTACCCATCTGCAGACCAGACCTGCTCCACAGAGAGGTCTGCTGCTTGCCAGGGGCATCAGTGAAGGAGGGAGCTAGAAAACTTCCTTCCCTGGTCCACAAGACACACTACTATCCTCTGATAAGAGTCCAAACCAGTAATGATGATTTAGTAAACAGAAAGACCAAAGCCATCAAGAAAGACTTCAGGGCCATTGGGAAAATGCTGGAGGGCTCTTGGGCACAAATAGTATTCTGCTCCATCTCAAGGCTAAACAGAGAGGAGCTGGAAGTCAGGAAGAAGAATGCGATGAATGCCTGGCTCATAAACTGAGCATTAAACTAGATGTGAAGGGGGAGGAGGTTGAGATCAGGCTAGGCTGGAGTGAGCCTGGATTGGTGACTCAGAGAAGGTGTGCTGGTGAGGACCACTAGTACATCACCGCACAGAAAGTAGGGGAGAGCACACCTGGGGTTGGTGAGGGAGATACAGGCACTCTGGTGCAAGCTACTCCAGTTACCAGGCAATTGGGAACAAACACTGTTCCCTCCAAGAGGGCTGAAGGCTCGGCAGCTCAGCTGAAGTGCATTTACACCAATGCACGCAGCATGGGGAATAAGAAGGAAGAGCTGGAAGCTGTCTTAGGGCAAGGAGCCTGTGATGTTGTTGCCATCACAGAAACGTGGTGGGATGACTCATATAACTGGAGTGCAGCCATGGTGGGGTACAAACT
>WAAB01020328.1:0-19004 GCA_013389865.1 Piaya cayana
CTGACCTCCTTCTCTTGGACCATTTGGGCCTTGTATTGCTCCTCTAGTTTTGGGGTTTGTACACAGAGGGAACAGCTTTCTTTGCGATTAAAGACTGAGGCAAAGAAGGCATTAAATACCTCATCCTTCTCCTCATCCCCTGTCACTATTGTTCCCTTGGTGTTTAAAAGGGACTGTATGGTGTCCCTAGTTCTCCTTTTGTTTGAGGTGATATTCCTCTATTTTTCTACAAATTGTCAGTTATGACATATAACACAGCAGTAATTCTGTGGAGTACAATTTAAAAAAAATAAAGGTAAATTAGGGAACAAAGTCTTTCAAAATTTGTGTGACAAAATTTGTAATATTTCTAGTTATAGTCCTGGCCTATGATGGCGGTGACTAAAATATATTATTACTATCTTCTAACTGCTTCTCAGCACACATTAAATGAAGTCCTGGTCTCAATCAGTATCCAGTTTACGAAAACCACATTCACATTTGGTATCCATTGATAGCCTTGTTTACAGTCTCAGAAAGAGACTAAGCAATAAGTTAACTTGAGTTTAGAACTGAATCTTAACTCTTGTAGATGAGCTCAGGCTCCACATAACTGGCAGGAAAAGTGTGGGACCTCAGCAATAGTTATAATGAAAACTGAGGAATTTAATCTGTCAAAAATTAAACATATGCCTTTGTTTCTTTCTTCTGTGTATTAAGAATGGAAACAAAGATTTCTGATTTTGCAGTCTGAATACAAGATAGATACATGCCATCCTTTTACAGTATACTTCCCAGAATCACCAGGTTTACCAAGAAACGACATGCCAGGGAGAGGTTTCAGCTATCTTAATCTAATCTCCAGGTAGTGGGAATCTTGCAATCTCCCCAGGCAATGTATTCCAGTATTTCCTTGGCTTTCCTGTTAGAAATTGTTCTTTTTATATCTAACCTAGATCTTTCTTGCTGTTATTTAAGCCCATTATTTTTAATCTTACCTGCTATGGATATGTAAATGTATTATTCTTTCCTCTATACAAGACTCTTACACAATTTACTGTTGATGTTCAAATTTAATCCCAGTCCATCCTGCAGATCTTTTCAAAACCACTTTTCTTGTGTCTGTTCATTTCTACATATAGAAACTTTCCCTTTTCTTGATGAACTACATCCTTCAAGAAAACATTTAATTTTTTGAAATGCTAATTAGGTTCTCTGGTATGCTTGTAGCCTCTGTTGTCTTCTGTTATTTGTTTAAAGTGTCCTCTCTCATACCATCACAGTGCAAAAGCTAAAACAGAACTGCAAAGACACAAACCTATATACATCCTTCAAAATCACAATGATCCTTTGATAACTACTTTGGCTCACAGCCAGTTTTGCATCACCTTAATGTAATATGTTTCTGTAACCTACTTAGGAGAACAACTTGTAACACTATGCCATTTTGTTCAAGTCAAGACATATGACATTGTATTCCTCTACCTCTTATAGAAGTTAATCTAGTCTGTAATAATTTCTCTTGGCAAATCATCCTATTTTTATGCCATATGCTATAGCATTGCGTACAAATTTTGATTGTTTTCACGGTGTCTGAGGACCGAAGGTGTATTGATCAGTGTTTAATTTTTAACCTAAAAATTTGAAACCAGATCAGATTTATGTTAAATCCCAGTTATAAAAAATGATATCACTACTTCTGCACATGTTCAAATCTAAAGTAGATTCTCCTAATCACTGTGAAAGTGATTAGGAGAAACACTATAAACTCCCTCCCTACATCCAAGCAATTCAAATTTGAACAAGCAAAAGCAAGAAGGGAAAGGCTACTTGTTCTTTCTTCCATACCTAAGTGACCAACACAGGCAAATGGAGAAGCAAGGTAAAAGTTTTGAGGACATTTGTTGTCGAGAATAGAATAAGAGTAAATTAACTTTCTTAATTCAAAGCATTTATAAGATCATGTTCCTTACTATTAAGATACGTTGCACAGCCAATTTACAAGAAAAAAAGTAAAAGTTAACATGAGCAATGCCAAATATGTACTACGGTGGAGTATAAATATTTGCCAAAGATGTGGGGAAGCCATGTAAACACTGCAGAAAGATAGGCTTATAGACAGGCTCTACTGAAAAAAATGCAGAAAATAACATTTTCTTCAATTTCTTCCATAACAACATTAGAGTTCCATAAACAATTTATCTTAAATAAGAAGCTATTAGATCTTGGTGTATATTTTTTAGTATCCAACAGAATGAGTCCACTTTTTCAAAGAATTAAAGAGTATCTAAGAGACAGTATGTAAATACTTCAGAACTCCTCTGAATATTGTTTGCAATAGATCATGTGATATTTAGCAAATTTCTGCAACTTACTTAAACACTTAGCCAAAACAAATGAGGAAATAAAGGGGTGGAGATGAGGAGAGGGACAAGGAGAGAGTAAGGGAGGGTAAATAGTTATTAAAGAAAAGAAATTTAAAAAAACTTTATATTGTTTTGAAGTTAGAATGACATGCTAGTGCCAGCTCAAGGCTCTACAAAGGCCTGTAGGATATTTACATTGTAAATACATGTTAATTCTAAATGAACGATATGAAAATACCAGTAGAAAGAGCATGCAGTGTATAGACATGTGTCTCCAAAGAATATCTACACAAATAGAAATGCTATGAAAATTACAAACATTTGTAACCAGTCTCCTGGATAAAGGTGCTTTTTGCAGGTGACTGGAGAGGGTGAATCATTTTAGGAATTTTCACAGCACACTGTTAAAAAAAATGAACTAATTGCATAATCACTGGGTATGTTGAACTATGAAATGAGTTGTTACAGAATTTCCTTACCAACTTTCCAGTCATTAGTATTTTAATAATATAAAATGTTACACTGGTCTCTGTGGATGCAGAGTAAAACTACACAAACATTGGCTTTGTGTATAGAACCATATTTTAGATGAATTAAAAAAAAAAATTACATTTCTAGACACAGCTTATGTGAGGAGATAATGAAGAGTGTTTTCTAAATCTGCTTGGACCTGAGATACTAGAGCCACTTCCATCACTACTAAATACTAATTGCAGTAATCCTTCATCCATTTCCTCTCCACAACAGAGTAGAATGTTTCTTCTGGGGATACCTGATATAACTATCTCAGATATGTGCATGTCTTTTTTTACACTATTTTCTACTTCTCAGACTGTTACTCAGGCACTGAGATCTTTATGTTCCTTTCCTTTTCTTTTTTTTTTTTTTTTTTTTGTGACAACTTGGTATTCATTTGGAAACCTGTGAATCCATGACAATCTTCTCAGAGCTCCATGTATTACAAAATTCAAGGATAGAATTCAGGGCTATGTTTACATATTTAGCAGTAACATATGGGGTTTTATCCTAGTCCCTAAATTCATGGCCACTTAATCTTCTTTCTTTTTGTTTATGTCTTTCACAATTCCTCTAGTTTTCCTCTTCCTATCTCCTCTAGTATTTCTCAGTATCTTGCTGCTTCTTGCACTTGACACCGATCAGACTGTACATGAGAAAAGATTCGTATCTCTGTATGAATTCATTTAGAAAGATTAGGAAAAATTGTAAAGACAAAAAATAATTCTTTCATTCAATTAGCTTGGAAATGGCTTGTTCATGTTTATCATGAATTTCAGCAGTGAGCTCCTTTTAAACATCACCTGAAAGTTCTTGTAGACAATCAGAACATTTTGGATGTATGGGAAGAAGTGATATTACACTAAATGCAGTGTAACAACCTGACATTAATAAAAAACATTATGATTGTTCATGAACTTCATACTCAGTAGAAAAAAGAAGTCCTCTTTAGATAAAAACTAACATCAGTAAATGAAGGTTGGGCACATCTCAAGACCTCTTGAGAGCACTTTAGTTAAACTTCTACCTCTCTTGTATACCTTTATAACAAACCAATAGGAAATACTGTTGTTAGTACTTCTGACTCAGGTTTTTCTCTTCTGAAGAAAGCTCTATTTCCTCTCTCTTTTTCTCTCTGTCCCTCTCAAACAAGTGTGGATGTATTAACCCTGCCTTTTGTAGTGCTTCCTAAAGGTTGGAGTACTTGCCTAGAAACTGTCAAATTCTAGTTAATGTGCTCCATAAACTAAGAGTTTGGAAAAGTTGCCCATTCCCTTTGCATTTCTCAATGGGCTTGTCATGTGGCAATATACTGAGCATAACTTCTGCGTATATTTCAAACTTCTTGATTCCCAAGACCATTTAAGCAGCCTAGATACTTCCAGTCACTGCCGGGAAGCCAGCTCACAGTTCCACTTACATCATCTTCCATTTATTCTGTCTTTACTGAAACAGCAACCTCTTGATTTGACATTGCCCTTCATATGCAGCAGACTCATCTTTTAAAAACAGCTCATTATTTCCCTGCAGGCACTTAAACCTGTCTTCAGCCTTGATATCTATGAGAGACATTAATATCATTAAAATTCTGACTCTGTTTACCTTGTGGACAAGTAATATGAACTTATGTATTTCTTTAGGTATTTCTTGGTTTCTATTTTTACTCTTATTTATATACTCTATATTTAGTATCCTGGTTTTGTGATTAGTAGTTTCAAACAGTTTCTTAACAAAATGACAAAAAAATCGAGGTGTAATTGCTAGAAGTTTGAAACTTTTAGTTAAAAAAATCAAAATAATGAAAAATATGAACACAGTTCATTTTGGACATAAGTTGTACAAAAAGTAATGGAAATAGGTTTAAAAGCTCTGTAATAGTACTGGTTTGAATCTCACATTAGTATCAACACTTGCATTCATTGTTCTAGACCTGTTTTCTTCAGATATCCTTTCTCTTTTTTCCCCCTTTCTTGTGTCCTTTTTCTAAATTATTTTTCCTTCTCTTTCTTGACATGTTCTTTTCCTTTTCCCTCATTTCTCCATTATACACTTTCTTAGGCTCATAAAGACAGGCTGTTTAAACAGAGGGCAAAAAAATCTTGTCTGATTCATTAAGGGGACAAGGCATTCGTGTACAGAACACTACAATTTATAAATCTTACACATGCACTTATTTAGGATAAGAGGTATCTGAAAAAATTGAAAATATTTTGTAACAAAAATATAAGTAAAAATTAGATTCAAATGAGATCTGTAGTATTTACAATATGTGGTCTACTGTCTAATGAGATGTAGAGATATAGGCAATTCTTGCATCCTTATTTCTCCTTTGGGATTACAGGCCTAAACCACCAAGACTTTCACAAATAAGTTTACTGAATATAATATATACAGTTCTTATTCTTATGTAAACAAACAGGCTATGACTTGAAACCACACAATGGCCTTAATTGTACAAACCATGTTTTGCTAAAATCAATCCAAGTCATAACTCCAGTAAGCAACCATCTGAGTCTTGAGCAATCTGTCAGTAAACTAATAAATTACATCAATGTGGAGAGAGGAAGAACAACTCTTTTTATGGGCATCTGTTTAGCACCCGGGAATAGCTGGGTTCAGATGTTGCCAGCTCTAATCATGTAAGTAAATACTTTTTTGCTTAGAAGCTTCTCTAAATGTTTTAGGAAGTAAGCAAGATACAAGGCATTTTTCATTTTACTTTTTCTTACAAATAAAACATGAAAAAAATGAAAGCATGCAAACATGTAAGTAATCAGAACCTAATTCATCTCTCAATCCTACAGTCCCTCTTTAAAAGAGCTAGAGCAATTTTTGTTCAATCTTGGCTGCACACATATTATGACAGGAAAACTTCTAATTTGAAAAGCTTTTCACATCCGTGGTACATCCTGAGTAACAAGGGTCATTGAACTGAGAACTTAAGAATATGTCTTGCTTTCAATATGTGAGTTACCTCACTGAAAGTAACAACTGCTGTTATTTTTTATTATTTAATAGCAAATATTTAATGACATTTGCACAGACAAATAGGTAGTCCAACAAAGAGAAGATGCTTGGCGATTAACGTTGGACATATCCTGAGGAATATCTTAGGGTTAAAAACTGATTGCTGTACAGATTTGGAATGTGATCTGATTAACCATTTTGACAATGAAAGAGGTCTAAAAGTTAAGAAAATCCGAGTTACTGATCACACTGAATGAAGCCTAACATTAAAATTAATCTTATAGAATCAAGTAAGCAACAGGAAAATAAGTACTAAACATATTATTTGTTTTTTAGATTTATGATAACATTATTCTTCACTCATAAAGCAGACCTATGCATTAGGGAATGCTGGTTTGTTTGAGGAAACGAAAGCCCTACAAGTGGATCTGGATGGACTGGATGATAGACTAAGGCCAATTGTATGCCAGGTCCTGCACTTCAGTCACAACAATGACATGAAATGCTGCAGGCATGGGTAAGAGTGGAAAGAACTGACCAGAGGAAGGGGACCTGGGGTTGCTAGTTGACAGCCATCTGAACAAGAGCCAACAGTGTGCTCAGATAGCTAAAAAGACCAATAACATCCCGACTTTTATGAGAAATAGTATGACCAGCAGGACTTGGGAAATGATGGTCCCCCTTTACTTGACAACTTCGAAGTTTGGTGAAGACAAACTTCGAATACTGTATTTAATTTTGGGCTCCTTGCCACAAGAAATACATTGAGGTGCTGATGTATGTCCAAATAAGGGCAACAAAACTAGTGAAGGATATAAAGCACAAATTTTATGAGGAGCAGTTGAGGGAACTGATGGTATTTAGCCTGGATGAAAGGAGGCTGAGGGGAGACCTACAACTACCTGAAAGGAGATCGTAGTGAGGCAAGTGTTGGTGTCGTCTCCTAAGTAGTAAGCAATAGTACAAGAAGAAATAGACTTAAGTTGTGTTAGATGAGGTTTTGATTCAATATTACAAAAAAAATTCTTTACCAAAAGGTTTGTCAAGTATTGGAACAGTCTACTTGGGGAAATGGTTGAGTCACCACCCCTGGAGACATTTAAAAGATGTGGAAATGTCACACATAGAGACATGATTGAGTGGTAGATTTTGGTGTGTTAGGTAAAGGGTTGGACTTGATGATCTTAAGGATATTTTTGAACCTACATCATTCTATGATTCTATGACTTTGTTATTATATGTGCGTGTATGTATAGGTGTATATATTTATGTATGTATATATGTATGAGCAACACAAACTTCAGAACTGTTTGGTGGGGAAAACAAGAAACATATTTTGCATCATGTTCAGGTTATTTTGATCCATGACAGGATCTAGATGAGTAACCCTGGTTACATTCCCTGTTCATTCTATATACCTACATTCCTAGACAACACCGAGATATCTGCAGGAAGAGATGCCTTCAAATGCATGGATATGTAGAGGTGAGACAGGATAACTCAGAGTAAACACATTTCTGTGAGGAAGGCACACCCACTTGTTTCCTGGGAGGGGCTGACAATCCACACAACTGGCCAAAAAACTCCATTTGAATGGGAAAGTCCTGATCTGAATGACAGTTTGCAGGACATCTATCCTTTCCTACTCTCCATCTTCTCCTAATTAGATGACAGCAAGCTAGCCCACCTCTAGTTTGAGGGTCAAATGTGCAAGTAGCAAAATGACAAACATCACTGTTGCACACAGTTTGCAAATCCCTGCAGACTTCCTGAAAAAAAATTTTTAATCCCAAACACTGCAGATACACAGACTTCTCTAGACCTTTATACTGATAATTAGAGTTACATCTGAGGACTTAGAGAGAGTGAGCATGGAAATAAAAATTGGCATCTCCATATGAAGAGATTTTCACTTACCTTTTTATAAACACTGTGAGACTGTTAGGAACATCTTTAACAAACTACAATAATATCAAGATGACACCTTGGCTGCTGTGGTAATGACTATGGGAGGTGTGAACTGAATGTGGGAAATGTGATGAAACAGCCCTTCATCAAATAGTAACCCATAACCATGTCTGCATTTAGGTCTTACCAACTCTGTTATAAAACCTACTGAAGTAAGCAGTGGACTTCACTAAGAAAAAGTAAAGAATAAAACACAGCTACAGCAGTGAGTTCAGGAATCATTTAATAGCTAATTTTCTGTTACATGAGGCACAATCTTTAGTCAATAAAAACATTTTTCATGTCAGTCAAGGCATCAATACTGTCACAGTTTGTATTACAGGAAAGGTTAGGCACTGTATTCCAAAGAGAGGCTATGGCACCAAACTTGCCAGCAAAGAATAAAGTATAGTCAGAACCCTAAACAATTTATGAACAGATAAGAGAAAAAAAGGGGATAAGAGGCAAAAGAAATAACATAAACACAGAAAGTTCATTAATGCTTTGCAGCTGTTTTATTAGTTCCTTCCTTTTTTTTTTTCTTTGTTGACTGGTGATGTTGGAAGATGAAAAGAAGGACAAAGTGGGTGGTGGAAGTAGTGGAAGAGGAATAAAATAAGAGAAAGGGATGTATCTACTGCAGCTAAAGTGAAGTTGAAGTGAAATGACTGTGACGGAAGGGACAGAATGGGTTTGAAGTAAACAACCAAGAAAAACTGTAAGTAAGAATACACCCATATGCAGCACTTTACATCTTCAAAGCACAGGAAAAGTATGTATGAAATAAAGCTAGACTTTCCTTCCATTTCAAAGTATTTAGTCTTCAGAAAAGTGTTTATAACAGGAAAATATAAGTAAATACTTGAGGGCAAAGGGAGTGAGAAAAGAGAATCCAACTGACAGGTAATTGTACCGAGACAGTTTAATTTTGACCATTTGGCAATACTTCAAAAATGCAAAGCACCATAAAGATACACTCCACTTTAGTGAAAAGAAGTCAAAGTCTTGTCAACCAGGTATCACTTACCTTTGGAAAAAAAAATAAATCGACATTGTTTCTATGTTCCGAAGTATAGAAGTGTGATGAAATAAGTTTAGAAAAATTTAACGATTCTCATTAAATTTATGAGTTTATAGAACAAATTTATTTTATGCACTGTTTCTGCTTACTTGGAATCCACTATATGTAAATCTGTGTTATGCCCACATCACATGCACTAATACAGATCCATTTACCTCATGTCACAAAAGGTATAACAGAATTATGAAGAGCACAACAAAGACAGCAAAGATGAGCTGGAGAAAGGAATAGCTTACATATGAGGAAAATGTGACTATGCCACTTCTTCCCTGGGGAGAAGTGATTGTGAAGAGATGAGGTAAGTTTCATGAGTGGCAAGGAGAATGTGAACAGGAAATGACTGATATCTCTGAATTTGTAGTTTCTTTGGTTTGTTGGAGCACTAAGTAAATTTAGTCAGAACAAATCTTTACTTTCAGTGGCTGATTGTCTATTTTGTAGGTGCCTCCACAACAGTCAGGTTTCCTGGAAGAGGGGAGTTGAAAGGAATTTAATAAGAAGAGAGGACAGACTACACTGCTCAGGCATAGGGAACAACCAGACGAGCATACCGGCTAGCAACTGTTGGCACAAGACTGGCCCATTCTGGATCCTTACTCTTCAGTTTTCTTTCTAAAATAATCAAAACCCATCCCTTTCCCCACTTTTGTTTGTCTGCTAACATTCCCACAGAAATTTCTATCCAAGGCAAAATCCTCTCCACCTGCATGCCATAATGTGTTCCATTCCCCAAGCAGAAATTTACGTAGTCCAAAAGGTGCTCCACCGTTGATTTATCTTGAGGGGTTTCATACCAGGACGTTAGGGCTGAGACTCCACTGGGATAGACCTGGGAGGCACCCAGGCAGTGTGTCACTTCCTTTGAGTCTAAAGTTTTTCACATGACTTTTGTTCTCTATGCTCCTCCAGCATTGTGGAGATGGACCTCTGAAGGGCTGCTGGCTTCTGGGATTGACCTGGAATCCCCCACCTGGCATTGTTTCTCTGTACTCATTTCTCTGTGTGTACCTGAACTCTTATCACATAAGTTAGCATTTATGGTTTTCAATATGTCCCACTTCACATCTAACAAAAGAATGCAAAATAAGTAACCATAAAATCATAAACAATGGAGCTGAAGAGGATCACAAGGAGTTAGGCAACCAACTTCCTAATGGAAAGATATAGTATACCTGTACCATTTCCACAAAGAGGTTTTACTATTTACTTCCACATAACCGGACTTTGCTTAAGACTGTCTTTTCACAACCTATTACCAATCTCAACTATCTTTGCTGCTAGAAAATTTTTACTAAATTTTAGACTTAGCTTCACTTAATTCTGTCTTATGTTGCTGCTATTCATGTTAGTCATGGAAAACTGCTTATTCTCATCTCCTATTTTTACCTCTCTTTAGTCTGCTGTCATAGCTCCCTTCGGTCTCCTGAGCTCTAGACTAAACAAGCCTAATTCCTTCAATTTTTCTTCAGAGGTTATGTTTCCTAGACCTATAACCATTCTTGTTATTTACTGTTGGACCCAATCCAATTAGTTTGTATCCTACTTGAAGCATGAAGCCCAAAATGGGACATAACACTGCATTTGAGGCCTAACCAAAGCCAAACAGAATTTAACTGTTTCATATACCATTTAAACAATGCATGCAACACTTAAGTGTTTCAGTATGATGTTTGCCTTGTATGTATACAATCTATGAGATAAACTAATTTTGTTAATAATTTTCAGCTCATGACTTGTTATGACCAACAGATATCTTTCAGCAGCATGTCTGTACTTCCTGTTATTCTCTAATGTCTTGTAGGAAAAATGTTTGATAAAACATTTCCACATTTCAAAAAACAATCATGATCTGCAGTCATCACTTGGTGTTTGTCTTCCTTCTTGTCATTGCCTTTAAAATCTTACCCAAAACCTGCACTTATAAATACTGATTATAAAAGTCTTTTCAATCTGAGTTTGCTAAAATGATTGGGGGTTTTGGGTTTTTTCCTCAGTAGACTGTGGTTTAGAAAAAGAAGGACAAAAATGTATTTAAAGACTGCATACATGATTTGTATTACATCACCAATCCCTTTCAAGTTTTTAAAGTTGTGTGGTCTTTGAGGGAATAACTACAGATTGTGATTTTATTCACCCAACTCAGGTAAAGGAAATGAGAGAACATTTAACACTGAAAGACAGTAGATCCAGATTAGATACTAGGAATAAATTCTTTACTACAAGAATGGTGAGATACTGGAACGAGTAGTTCAGAGAAGTCATGGATTTGCCCTCCCTGGAAGTGTTTCAGGTCTAAGCTGGATGGAACTTTAAGCAATCTGGTCTTATGGAAGATGTTCCTGCCCATGTCAGGGAAGTTGAAATTGGATGATCTTTAACGTTCCTTCCAACCCAAATCATTCTATGAATTAATGACCTATTTTTCAGTCCTCAAGTAAAACTGCTATTTGAGATATTCTGAGTCCACTGGAAGTTAATCTAAAAATACTTGGTTACTAGACCTGAACTTATATATCTGACCTGTCCTTTCAATGCCTAAACACTCCTTAGAAAATTTTTGCAAGTTTCTTCCAGTAACATATCACCTTGGAGAGCATTTTTTTCCTTCCATATTGTCTTAACTCAAAAAAGATCTACTTTACCTAAAAGATTCTTCAGATTCTGTATGGCAGTCTGTGTTGAATCAAAATGGTAACCGTTGAATCAACAAGATTTTGAAGAGTATAAATGAAGGCTGAACATATAATCCACCCTGAGTAAGACATTGTGCAAAAATGCACACATATGCACAGTGTCTAGAGTATTTGGGGCATATCAATTATAAATTGTGAATCAATTTTCAAATGTCTTTTCATTAGCTATAAATATATGATTAAAAATACTGGGGTTTATTCACTTTCTAGTTTTGAAATATTTAAGGTATAGATTATCAAATCTGTGCAACTTTGCAGCATATGTTGTGCATCATTATTGAGCTAGAAAGTGACAGAAGGAGCAAAGAGGATGACATGAAGGGGGGTGGAGGCCTTAAGGATTTCTATAGTTTTATTCTTGGAGGAAGATCTTTAAGAAAAATAGTAGATATCCTGAGACCCATGATAAACTTACTGAAATCAGAGATACAATACCTGGCTTCTTATCCTACAGGATTTAGACATTGGGTTTGAGATGCTTCATAAAGCATGCTATGACTATTTTAAGGATAATAGGAGAAAAATGAAATAAATTACCTTCTCAAACAAAGTAAACTTTCAATGAAACTGCAGGCAAAAGTTTAAATAGAATGGATTGTAAGGTTGGTTGCATTTCAAAAGAACTTTATAAATTTTTAATTATTAAAAAAATAGATTAGATGTTAACACAGAATTTAAACCTTTAACATATAAGACCAGAAAATTCAAATAGTTCTCCAAGTTCCTGCACTAAATGTTCAGTCTACCACGTAATAAAATCCATGATCTACCTTTACAAAACCAATCTTTAAGCTTCTAAATTGCTACACCAATTGTGGCATCATTTTTAGAATTCACATTTAATACTGTAATTTCATAGAATTACCAGGTTGGAAGAGACCCACTGGATCATCGAGTCCAACCATTCCCATCAAAGACTAAACCATGTCACTCAGGACCTTGTCGACATATGCAGATCTTCATACTGAATTTATTCTTATAACTGCGCATGTTAAGAAAATTCCTTCATTTGTAATAACTTCAATCACAAATGAAATAATACAAGAAATGCATGCATCCTTTTCTACCTTGTTTATGTGCTTTTCAGAAAATTGTTTCTGACTTTCATTCTGCTGGAACTCATAGAAGCTAGTGATTAACACACCACATGCATTCTGGCCACATGGTATATAATATTTTCATTTTCATACAGCACAGTTTATATAGCAGAAACCAATATCACACGCCTTCATGTGTTCCAGGAAAAGGAAGTCTTCCCCAGAAAAACACCGCACAGTGGTAATTCTGATCACTTGCAATTGTTTATGAAACAGTAAATATTACATACAGCTTTTGAAAGGCAATTTCTGAGATACCACATCTATTTTTCATTTTAAGTACACAGAAACAATATATAATTATTTCAAGGAATAATTCTCTTGAGAATGTCTATTTTCATGTTAAATGGAATGAAAATACATTGTTAGTGTATGTGGGGAATCTGGAACAGACACTAAGCTTTTGAATAGCCATTTCTACACCTTTATTATATTTGTCTTCTGTTTTAACCTAGAATTCTTTATATATTGCTGCTTTATACAGGGACTCATAAAGATGCTATTCTCAAAAATCCTAGAAATATTGGTTAGTAAGAATCCCTGCAGGTCACCTATTACAACCTTCTCTTTCAAGACGGGCTACAATAAAAAGGTAGCTATGGCTTTTTTTCCCTTAAGTAGTTGAAATAATTTGCCAAATCAGAATTTTTAAAATTCCAGTTTCAATGGAAATATAGATTGACATTTAATGTTTGCAAATGTCACTATGCATATTTTACAAAATTTCCCTTGAGGTTTCAATCAGACAATATTTTCCTCAATATTTCAGTGGATTTATTTGAACAAAGCAAGGTATGATTATAGTTTTCTATTAATGCAATTTTAAAATAAATTATTAGAGTGTGACATTTTTAATTTTTCTTATAAGTATGATTTTTTTGCATATTATCATAAGTTCTTACTTGTGTATTCTCGTAAGTCAAATAAAGTGTTTGACACATTCATGACATTTATTGTTTTTTACATAAAATCCAAAAGATGAAATTTGGTGCAGAAAAATTTTTGAATCTCAGAAAATGTAATTAAACTTATCAAAAAAAACGGACATTAACACTCCACGGATGAAGATTTTATAATCAAAATACCTCTTCTAATGACAAGAGGTTATACCTTGTTTTTCAGTAGAATAACTTCATAATAATTTTCTGGGTGACAGTAGACTTAATATGAAACACCGTTACCCAGGAGGATCCATGAGAAGAGTAAATCCAGAGGCCAATTGGTTCATCTCTGTGCTGTAGCAATTCAGAGTAGAGGATTTCTGATTATGTAGTTGTTTGAGACAACACGCTGTATTAAAGGGTAGAGGATGAAAGTGAAATATTATGCTTGCTAAAGTTCCTACAAATTTATGAAATATTTACTATTTCCTGCTTAATTCCCTGTTGAATCTCATTTCATTGTACCTACAAAGTCAACAGAACACTCTAACGCATCTAGGTACCTCCCTCCCAAATGTCTTATACTTGGACTGATTTTAAGCATCATGCAGAAAGCAGAAGGGCTACTCATTTTCTTAAAGCTGTGAATACACTTATGTAAGGAGTGAAGAATCTTTCATAATGCTATATTTATGAAACATCATAAGAATGTGTAGCTTTAAAGAAGAATTTAAATGACAAAGGATATCTGACCTTTAATAAAGTATGACAGTGCCAATATCTCTAATTTATTATCTTGTGTTTAAATACAAGCAGCAGTTTAGTGTATAATAGCTCCTTATGTTGGAGACTCCTAACTATCCTGAAAAATGTAAAGGGAATATTAAACTAAAATGTTTGTACACAGATCAGAAATTACTTACCTTTTTCTGCTTCTTAGATTACCATAACTTTAACCTCAATTTTTCTCCTCTGTAGGGTCATACAACTGATTACTTTTCATTACCAGGACACATCATCTTCTAATCAGTTGCCACCTTTCACAAAAGAACAACCCCCTTTAGCATACAGATTAAATCATTTTAAGTTGTAGCACAAATAAATGCCTAGAAGTCAGCTGAAAATCTTAGTTATTTCCTATAGCTGCAGGTGCTAGAAGTAGTGTAATGAAGTAGAGACAGCTGCAGTCATAGGCCTCGGCCAACTGGACTATGTCTTCAGAATGACATTGAGTGTAATGAAACCTCACTATGTTTACTTCCAAGAATGTTATTGCTGCAGTTTTAAAAACAGCATAAATCAGGAGACATGGTCACAAAGTACAGCTGAAGTCACATTATCTTTATTATACCCCTGTATATTTTCCTCATTACAGCCTGAAATATGTTGACATTACCATTCATACTCATCTATAATGTAACTAATAATTACACTGCCAGAAAGAAAAATGAGAACAAAAGATATTGGAAGACTGGAATTAATCAAATAACTGACCCATCGAGTTACAACCAACTAGAGTAGTGGAAACTTTAAAACCCCAAGTACAGCTAAATCATAGTAAGCCCTCACGAGACTAGCAGAGAATAACAGACAAACCATTGTCACCTACAAACTTTTTCTTCAAAAAAATTTCATATTGAACTCTGTTTTGTTTTATGCCAGTGATACCATCCTCTGTTAAGAATGCCACATAGGAGAAGGAAGATGAATTCAAAAACTTAGCATCAGGGATATTGAGTACTCAAGGTTCCGTTCTCTTTGCCAGAAACTGCATATGAGATGTGGTTTTATTTTTATTAGAACAAACAAAATCATTTGTGATATATGTAGTCACTTTGGCAAATAACAAGTAGTTTCAAGACTGCAATTGTTTAAAACAGAAACAACTTTCACAAAGCCTCGTCTTATATTTTTTAGTAGTATTGTAATTGTTATCAATTATGAAATAGTTCTGCAGTCGCAATTTTGGACTCAGCTTTCCTCCTGTGACAGATCCCTTGGGGTATGGAGTGTTCACCTTAACACTGCTGGCCATTCTAAATGGTCATACCCACAAATGGTTAATGCAGAATTTTTAACAGTATTTAATATTCACTTAGTATTTACCTTAGTTTTGTGAGACAAAGTAAAACATTAAGTAATGCTACCATAGATTTTTCATTGCACAGCTAATCAGTTCCAGTCCCTTGTATTAAGCAACAGAAATGCACATCTTGTCCCTATTTTACAGCAGCTTTCAGTAATTAATAATCTTTTTTTAAAATTAATTTTTTCCATATTAAATTTCTAAACATATGGGGGCAGTATCATAATGCAACAGCAATCATTAAAAAACACAAAAACAAAAATAAACCTACAAACCTGACTGACTTCAGTATAGCAGAGTATGAACTGTTTAATATATCAGAAGTCAAAAAAAAATTTTAATGTTCCATTTAGGATAGCTTTTCTCTTACAGTTTAAGGACAATTCCATATGTCTATAGAATAATATCAACTAATCTCCGTCAAATTCATCCTAGACAGTAGACTGTCTCTTTTTCCCCCTTGGCTCAGTAACTCCTGTGCCCTATTAGTGCAGGAAGTAGCAGAATAATTTTCCATCTCTCCCAAAGTATTTTCACCTTGGTTTCTAACTGAATGCAATAACCCACTGTCTTCAGCGAGGCTCTAGATTATCCTGTCCACAGTAATTCTCTTACATCAAAGGAAAAAATGGCAATTTATATCATTAACTGATCCAGTCCTCTATATTTGACACTTTCACGGGTTAATCATATCCTCAGTCATAACAAAGCTATAAATGTTGTTTTAACAACAATAAATGATTAAGTAATAAGGGCCACATTATGGGAATTTCCCTGGAGAATATTAGATGGTTGGAAATAGTTGATGGTTTGATTTAGTTTGACATGTACACTTTGGGTGGGTATTTTTCTTTCCCATTCTATATGTATAATTTCAGTAAGCTAAGCATCATGCACTACATCTGTTATTTTGAGGGAATGAATTCCCAGTGCATTAGCTAAGAGGGATTCAATCATATATTTGCTAAAATCACAGGACTCAGCACTGTGAGTAGCAAAAGTCCTACACACTTTAAGAACTTTCATTACATCTGTGTACTCAAACACACAGATATACATATATACACATGCAATTAACAGCTAAATCAGAAAAAATCTTTTTATATATATATATGAAGACCAGAATGACGTCTCTAGATCTAGTTATTGCCTCCTGGGAGGAACAGGTCTACAATTGCACATAGTGTACTCTGAAACAATTACTCCACGTACAGAGAGCTAACAGCTGGTGCTGGTAGTAAATTCAGTAAAAGAAATTGGCAGATGTTAACAGCAATATCCCTGCATATATATATGTATGTATATGTATATATATATATATTATATTTTGAACATTTACTAAGCAACACTTGGTTGGTTAGTATCAATTCCTTTGAATTTATTATTTTGTATGAGAAAGAAATCCTGCCTGTTACAGAACTGGAAATATAAAGTACTCACAAGCACACTATCTAAGCATAAATCTGCCTCATAAAGGCTACTGTGACAGGTTACCAAACCTACAGATGTCAGGGTCTCTAGGTCAAAAGACGGCAGTGGCTGCCCCATGCAGTGGGTCATAAGGCTCCTAAAGCCAGGGAGACCTCTAAGGTCCATCCCTGCTGTTCCAGTGCCCCCTGCAAAGCCATGAGGCTATTGATCCTGTAGGTTGAAAAATAACTTGAGATGTTTCTTGCAGCAGAGACATCCCAGGAAATCAGGGTGCCTTGCAGCTAAACACTCATCCACTTGTCTCAGCTAGTCCCAGCACTTCATTCTAAGGGATGAGGGGTGAAAACGTAATTTTTTAAATCAGAGTATTTGAGAAAGTAGCATATTATCCTATTTCCATAATCTCATTGACTTTTGTTGCATATATTAAGCAAACAAAAGGACAGAATAATGTCAATGGAGAATTTACTACTTTAGTAATCAGTACACACATAAGCAGTAACAAACTTTCATCAGAATAATTATTTCTTCTATAAAGATGATTTAGCTTAGCACATATTTTGATCCATTCATATTTGTTAAAATGCATGCAGAATATGCTGCACTCATTTTATGGTTTTATTTTGAGAAACACAAATCTTTACATATCTGTCCTCCAATTAAAATAGCATGCATATTTTATTCCTTCAAACCACATAAATTCCCAAATATCTTGCTACACTCTTGGCTAGTTTTGTTTTGTTTTTCACTGAATTTCCATGTAGAAACACCCTTTTAGGAAATCAAAACTCAAAATAGTCTTGAAGGAAGCAATGTGGTTAAGCAATCTACACTTGAGCTACGCTAGATTTTAACATTTCTCCTGCTTGAAAAAAATCATTTCCTCTTCTGATTGCCCCTTTATCCAGCTGTTTTGTGACACTTTCTTAGAGCTATAGTATGGTGCTTTCTGTTATGTGTATTTGGATTGCTTTAAATATTTAAAGGGTTAAAAAAAATACTTTTTTAACAAGGTAGTATAAATGCTGGTCAAATTTCTTTTTGTGTATATATACATATTTGTATCACAGTTCTTCCTTTGAAGAGAACTGAATTGTGCATGCATGACCACATGCATGTAACAACTGGAAGGATTTTCATCATTAATTACACCTCTAAACAATTCAGAGATGCCTGGAGGACAATAGGAATTAGAAGAAATAGATGAAAAGAATAAAGGAAAACAGCAGGAAGAAAGAACTCTTTGTAATCCTCTCTCATTCATTTTCTGTGTATTATAGCTCTAATTACTTCCCTGATGATAAAAAGAAGACATGCAGGAGAAAGAGAGATTCATATAGAAGGAGAGGATAGTCGTTAATTACATATGAACTTAGCCATAATCAACATCTGTATGGTGCAGGCTAATCAGCCTCGCTAGCCTGCAGGAGCTGTGCTGGGTGCCCATCCTTGAACAGGGGAGGACACATTAGGGCAATGGCTATAGCTGGACTGCTAAGGGCTGCCTCATGTCGATATAGCTTTAGTTAAACTCCCCCTGGAGTAGCTGGAGAGGCCTAGAAGAGTGTCAGAATATAAGGAACAAAGCAAACAGCAGGATTCAGTACTCGAATGCATTTTCTCCCTTATTTCTTTGACACAGTTTCTCACAGCATTCTGCTACAGAAACTGTCAGCCTCTGGACTGCACAGGTGCACACTCTCCTGGGTAGAAAACTGGTTGGATGGCTGGGCCCAGAGAGTGGTGGGAAATGGTGTTAAATCCAGCTGGAGGCCAGTCACAAGTGGGGTTCTCCAGGGTTCAGTGCTGGGTCCAGCCCTGTTCAATGTCTTCATCAACAACCCAGATGAAGGCATTGAGAGCACCCTTAGTAAGTTTGCAGATGACACTAAGCTGGGTGGAAGTGTTGATCTGCTGGAGGGTAGGGAGGCCCTGCAAAGGGATCTGAACAGACTGGGCC